>JANHJO010004664.1:56818-67695 GCA_032468235.1 Pseudoxyrhopus heterurus | reverse complement strand
CACTAAATGAACTGTTGTAAGTTGAGGACTACCTGTATATTTTAGAATAAAAAAAAGAATCAGAAAGAGCAGGAAAGGACCTTGGAGGTCTTCTAAACCAGCCCCCTGCTCAAGCAGGAGATCCTATACCATTTCAGATAAGTGACTGTCCAGTCTCCTATTAAAAACCTCCAGTGATGAAGTACCCATAATGTCTGAAGGCAAGCTGTTCCATTGGTTAACTGTCCTCACTGTTAGGAAGTTTCTCTTCAATTCTAGGTTGCTTCTCTCCTTGACTAGTTTCCATCCATTGTTTCTTGTCCTGCCCTCCGGTGTTTTGCAAAATAAATTGAACCCCTTTGCAGAGCTCTTATATACCTCTCCACAAGGTTTGGAAATTAGGTTACATAGCCATTCTCATTCATGTGTGGAAGCTAAATAAAGCAGTTTTGCAAATTAAATAGAGAAAAAGTTTGAGCCATTTATGTGGCTTATCTCAGCAGATGGCAGTACCTAGCCAACTTTGGCTGATCTAATAAGTTTTGCAGCATCCTGCCTTGGTTACTATTTGAAAGAAGGAACTTCCTGGGAATTCTGAGAGTGTTTCCTTAGAGACAGACCAGTTACATATTATACCAAGAAAATGGAATAATGGAATCATTTTAAAATTATTATTTGGGGACTTACAAAAGCACCATGACAAATTCCATCAGCGTAAGAAAAATGATCACAGAAGACTACCTATTACCCCAAACAGTGGGAAAATATGAAACTGTAGAATAATTGGAACTTCATTATCTTACTCTGATCAAATAAATATCTTGATAACACTGTTTTGCATAACTAAAAGGTAAAGTTAATTGTGATGAAATCTGATTCCCAGATACCCATTAAGATGCAAATGAACATTTATGCACTCATCTTACCATCCCTGATTAAGGGAAAATGCCTAATTTTTATTAGTTAATTTAGAATATTAATTTACTGACAGTTTATATGGCTCCCTTTCCTCCAAGGATTGGATTTGACAATATAATCTGATAAAGGGATAAACAAATACATTTGATCATAGAGAAAATAATTTCATTGTGAATTTACCAAATGGCAGACTTTTAGTTTCTTAAGCTCTCTTAATAGGCAGCCATCAGCTGTAGCTCTGAATGTTTGAATTTATTGGTTTTATACCCTTTGAAGTTAGTTGCTTTATAGGCTTGTACTCTAATTATCCTCTAAATAGAAGAAGGATCAAGTCCTCCAAATGTGCTCGCATACAAAGTGGATTCATTTCCTAGATGTCCTTTAGATCAGAATTCCCCAATCTTTCTGGGTTGGCAGCCCAGAGTGGGGGGGAGGGGGAAAAGGGGATGGTTTTGTGGGAGGGGCAGGTTGAGCAACTGTTATTTGCACAAGTGGGGCTTCAAGTGCCTGCAATGCTTGTGCGAGTGAGGCCCAGTTGCGAATAGGCTGCGGCTTGGTATTGGGCTGCAACCCACAAGTTGGGGACCCATGCTTTAGATGGCTGGGGGGGAAAAATGAATCAGACTTCAGCTACTTGTGAATGGACTATGTGTGAAATCCAGATTGTGCAATGTAAATACAATTGGTTACAGCCTAAATTCTTAGTCATATATATATATAGACATGACACCACTGTGATGCCACGAGTTTGACACCCCTGCTGTAGAGGGATGTGATGCACTATTATCGGCAAATTTCATATTTTTAGGCCATCTGACTTGGATCACTATGAGTGACAGAACATTGTATTGCAACCTTCTCTCCTTTTGTACGTGTGACACTGTCACAGAGACCTAAAGAAGGGGCAGAGTTTCAATGGGAACGTCACACCCACAATCCTGCACACTTTTGCACAAATACACACCACAACATGGTGGGCACTCATTCTTTCAAAGCAGCTTGAGTCTCCTCAGAGATAAAACTTAACTGGGATCTGAAAGTAGCATACATTGGGGTGTCTCCTAATTTGGTCACCGTTGGAACCCTATAAAGCTGCTCCTGTCACGTAAGTGAAAGTGGAGATGTGGCTCCATTACTATTGTCAAACTCATTTTGCCAAATTGCATTGTTTTTTTTTTGCAGCTATCAGAAAATTACATATACACACATACACATAAACTTGCATGCATACACACAAATGCAAGTATTGTGTTTGTATTTAATTCCATGTGACCATATAGTTAGGCTACTAAAACATCTTGGAAGTTCCACTCAAAAATAAGAATCTGAGGTTATCAGGATATTGTTACCACTTTTACCATTTTGTTAAACACCATATTCACCTTTAGTTCTTCCCTTATATTTATGAGGATTTGTAGATATCTAGAGCTCAGTACAAAATCCCAGTTTTATGAGAAACGATTTTAAATAGAATCCCAATTAGGATACAAACCAGCATTTTTTTCAGGGAAGATAAAAATGGATTTTCACTCCACAAGTTTTTCCAGAAGATTATATAGGGTTATTATTATTTTTTTTGCTACTGAACAGAATAAAGAGAGAATATTTTGGCTAAATCTAATAGTAATAATGAAGATCTCTTTGGAAATGTTGCTGCTTTGCAATAAGCTTTCCACTGGCATTTTCAAATGGAAATAATTTTATCAAACCTTACATGCATTCCTCACTAGTAAGTACATACTGAATTTCACAATTGCTTATCTATTTAATTTTCTCTCTATATAAAACTCTCTCTCTGTGTGTGTTGTTCTGTATACACTCTTCAATGGTTCAACCAATTTCAACCAAACTTGGTACACAGATAACTTACCCTCCGGGAACAAACACTGAGGGGGTAAGACACCCCTAACACCCCTCGGGGGTGCCTTAAAAATAGTGGAGTTGCCATGGTAATGGCTTCACAGTACTCCACAAGGGGGCTCCCTCTGATTTGCGATGCTGCACGAGAGAGCAGCGTGAGGTCAGACTAAAGAATAAAAGACATAGAGTTACTACATCTAGAGCTTCCCTGACAGTACAACAGCATAAGTCCAGACTACAGGATTTTCCTGTCTAATACAGGATTGGGATAAATAAATACCCGGGCAAAGCCGGGTTATCAGCTAGTGAAGAAATAAAACATTTGCTCATAGAAACACCAGTCCAAAATACAATTATATGTATGAATTACAAAAGCTCAATTATTGCAGAGAATAAAAAAGGGAAAACTTCCTTTTGAAAAATAACAGCAACCTCCTTCTTTTATTGAAAAGAATACTTGGGAATTTTCTTTTTTCTACCAACTAAGACTTTAAAGCTGATACATTTTTATTTCTCAGTGTTTTCAAAAGCACAGTCTGGAGTATCTTCTGCTACAGAATAGATAAATTGATAAATAAATAAATTGAAAAATATCAGGGAGAGTTTCTAATTCACCAAATCTAACCTAATCACCACTTTTAAAGGTTTTGAAAAAGAGGCAAGAAATCTTTCCATTCAGCTACTAAGCTCTTCATAGAATACTATTATTTGGATTATCCCATAATATGCATTTCAGCAAAGCAATGTGATTCTCAATTATTTTTCACTATTTACTTGTAAAATGGAAAAACAAACAAACAAATAAACAAAAATAGGAGTTATTCAGGGCACAATAGCAGATCTCTCTACTGAGAACTAATGAATAAAACCAAATCTGTTTAACAATTATAACAAAACTTAAATGAGTTTTAGTGATGAAAAGAGAGAAACAAGTAGGCAGCTCATTTTTTCATATTTAGCTCTGGTATTAAAACTGAAATATGTACTATTAAGCCATAAATAAATACAAGCTGGAATCCAATGAATATGTTCTATGAGTTTGAGGTGCTGGGTGAAAATTTTGGTTTATCTTGAACCACAAACTCTTTCACTTTCAAAATCAGATTATAATTGGCTATCAGGAAATGTAATTCAAGAAGTTTCTTTGGGAATCAGTTATAGCTTTTCATTGATTTCTAACCCAGCCTACACTGAGTGGTCAAATTATATGACCTCTAAAGTTGCAGGGAAATGTTGTGATTGATACATTACATCTTCTGTACTAGGTTTCCATGTTTGTCATTTCTGGGCCTTAGAACTTGCCTCTGCCTGGAAAAGGGCAGGATACCAATATTTTGGTTCAATGCCTTTTAATAGATTAAGGAAAATAACATATACTTATTAAAGGGAATCTTCATGTTTGAGAAAAAATAATGTGTTTTTATTTTCTATGGCTTCCTTTTTATTGTAGTTGGCACAATTATAGTGAAAGTCATTGGTAAAAACTTTTAATTTGCCTATATTTGTTATTAATTTCTATAAGTAATCCAATTTTTTCCTAAACCTCAAAATGTATTGACCAAATTTTAGCACTCCAGTCAAATTATTAATGCACCCCAAATCCATGTATGTATTTTCAATTTTTTCCAATTGATTTTTTTATTTCACATAAATGTTTTTGGGATCAGTGGCAGCCTTACTGCAACCAATTCTTAAAGTAAAAGCAATACATGCAAAACCTGGGCTGTAAAATCATGCAAAAGAAAAATACAACAAAAACATTCTTTGTTATCTCCAAGCTAAAAAGTTCATTTTGAGGACAATGTGGGAAGTAATGTATTAATGGAATGCATAACTAATGTTTAGAACCAGAGGAGAAAAACACCCTATAAATAGGTTTCAGTGCTTGAAATTAAAGGAAAAAATTGGGCAAGAGTTTATCTAATTTATCATTAAAATTTAAATTGCCGGTAACCTCTACCTCAATAATAGATTATATTTCTGAAAAGTTAATTTTGGGCTTCATCAACTAAGTTTTGTGTCAAAATTAGTGATAATACTTCTCTATGATGCACTGATCAGAAAGCACCTGGAATGCTATTTCTAGTTGCCACAATACAAAGATGGTGCTAAGGAATTACAAAGAATACCAAGAAGAGAGAAAACTTGGCTAAGGGACTTGGCCAAATTCTACCAAGAGTGGTTAAATGAACCTGATATGTTTAGCCTATAGAAAAAAAGGCTAAGAGGAGGCATGCATTCCAGTGCATGATATGATGCTACAGGACAGAAAGTGGGGCTTAATATCTATAGAGCCTGAAGGTAAGACAAGTACAAATTTGTGAACACTTCCCTGATCCTAAATTGAGAAAAGAAGATGTTTCCCAGCTATGAGAGCCATTAAGCATGGGAACAGCCTATCTCCTGAAGTTGTGGAAGTTTCAAGAAACGATTTGACAGACATTTGTCTGGGATGTTAAGAGAATTCTTTCACTGGGCAGGACATTAGTCTAGACTCTAGTAGATTTCCAAGATCCTTCAAGCACTATGATTCATGTTTTCTATGTATCTTTTCGTCCATCTTATCTCTCACAGGTGGAATATTTCTTTTTTCTTTTTGTTATTAAAATAAGCAATTCACCAGCTTTCTTGATGTAGAATGGGAGATAAATTTCTATATTCTATAAGGATTCCTTCTGTTGTCACCTTTGTCATGAATTTAAAACCTTAGGCAGACCTCTCACCTCAAACAATTCCAGGCCCAGATACAAAACAACAAAGTTTATGAAAACATAGCACACAAATAAATACCATTTCTTTTCTAGGTGGCAAAGGAAAGAAATGATATATTCAGTTCCCATGTAAAATTACTACAATAGCAGTTGGTAAGGACAGTAAATAGCAGGGCAATATAACAAAATAACAAAAAGTTTAATATCCAGATGAAACAAAATGTCCCTATTCACTTCTGAGCCAACTTTCCATAAGGATCACATTTCATCTACCATCATAATCTTTACCTTTTACTATCTATAATCGCTTTCAAATTCCCTAACAACAGTTTCTGGAAATCTACCTTCCCCAACACATACTAACCTGATGAGAACACTCACACTATACTACACAATGTAAAAAAACATTTAAACCTGCCTGATGCATTTCCAGCCATGTTACTATCACATGCTCTAAGCGTTAACTCATAACGGGGATTAAAATTCCACAAAAATCTTAATCTTGTGAGTGCCAAATTCAATCTAAGTGTGATCAATAACAACAACAATAAAATAATATCAACAACAACAACAACACGTATAATATTATTCGGAGGAAAAAGCATCAAAAATAGGGAAATCTTTAAAAAAGTTAGATGAACTAAAAATGGTTTCTGGTGTATGCATAAAACATATTTGATTTATGTTGCTAATTAAATTTAAAATCCGTTTACAAACATGCTAACTTGGAGAAATGGTTTTTTGCCAACAGAAAGGACATAACCTAACAGTTTTTATTAGGAAAATTGCATGAATCATAGTTTTTGGCTGAAGCAATGGCATTTATTCTATTTACAGATAGATTCAGATTTACATTCAGAACTACTTGTGTGCTGATAAAATATAATACCCATTTTAACAAAGAAGTCTTTTATAGAAACTTTACATTCATAATAAGTAGCCCAGCCAGATTGCTTCCTATAGAAAAAACAAATTTTATAACATTTATATTTCATACAACTAAAACACTTAAATATGTTGTTTGGACATATTTATTGAAGTCTCCCAAGAAAAGTTACTTGAAATAAGTTTCAAGCCAATTACAAATCTTCTTTGTAATAACTATTAATGGATCAAAAGGAGTTAAGAAAAATTGAAAGAAAAAAACATCTTTAAATCTATGATCACAATTTTAAAAATGTTTTATGCAATAAAAATAGCCTTATGGTTAACTATTCGAAGTTAACTAGAGATTCTTGTCAAATAAAATTTTTATCTTTGACAATATTGTTCAGCTGAAAGTATCTGAAACATATTATCTGAGTTTAAAACATCCTCTCTTTGTCAATGGTCTCAAAAACATTGACCTTTCTGAAATTGTTGTTTGTGCAGGAGAGAAAGTACGTTTTTTAGTTTAATATTCATGTTGTTCAAAACTAACATCACAGCATTGATCCTTTTACAGCAGGCCCATTTCTAATAAGATCAATATATTATTAAAATTCATTTAACAAATTATAACACACTTTCTTTTACAAAAAAAACAAAACACCACCCCTACACAATGTCTTAATCCTTTCTGATACGTTCAGTCACAAATACCTTCCCCAAAAAGACCTTCTCCAAGAAGACCAGAAAAGACTTTTATTTTTCTTTCTTTTCAGCTCCAACTTCCTGCTGCTTAAACCTAAATACGAGTTTTGTGCCTCATGCAAAATAATAAACCATAATGTGAACTGTGCTTTTGTCTCAGCATGATGCAGAGACTCTCCCTTATGATTTAGTATTATGTGTGTGAACTATGCCATTATGGCTTGATTAACAAAACACAATGAGAAATCTAACTCAGTTACAAAGACAGGGTATGTTTGTGCATGCACGTACTCTGAATACTGTCTTGGAATCAGACAGGATAGCTTTGTTATATTTAAGAATATATTTCTTTTCCATACCTGATGAGTGAGGAATCTACTCTGCAATTCCTCAGAGACAATTTGAAAATGATCCACAATAGTCTTTAAACTTTCCAAGCTTAAACACTGAGAATGAGGGGGTTTTGCTGTGATTTTAGCTATACTGGATCTGCATTAACTGCATTATTCAAATGTAATATTGAAGAAAAATAATTACCTGCTTTTGTCTGTATAGTCTTTGGAACAGGTGTTTTGGGTTCTAAAGGAACTGGCTGCATTTTCTTTGAAACTAAAATAAAAGAAATTGTCATTTAAAAAAAAATATATATTGGCACAAAATTTATATAAAAAAATTATGTCTGTTCTAAAGTAAGCCTTCAGGGACATAATTTAATGCCAATTGAAGGATTTATGATATTAAGACTAAATCTATCATTAAGACTAAAGAAAAACCTTAAATGTTATCAAGATTAGTTTTAGAACTAAAATAATCCAAGAATGCTAATCCTTTCTGAAGAATTTTAAAGCAAAAATATAATTAAAATAATATTAAAAAGAAATCATCTTTACCTGATGGTTCTGTGGGCATTTGAGGCGTAGGAGATGGTCTTGCTTTTGGAAGTCCTAGAAACTTGTGCAGATCTAAATATTAAAAAAATAAAACATGAAAAACCACTATATGATTTCACAAATCTTGAAAAATACTTATGATTTAATGATATAATATAGTGGACATACTCTTATATTTTACACACTCTCTGCTTACATAAAGAGGGTATAAACGTTTTTACTAAATCAGACTAAGGGAAATAGACATGTCCAACATTAGGACCAGATTTACATTGCTGTTGTTGTAAAGCAAGATTTCATGCGATTGCATCTTGCTTAGTGACTGCAATCCTGGAAATCCCAGTTGCCATTGTTACCCAAGAATTATACTTGTTAAGTCCGTCCCTGTTCTACTGTTTCCTTTATTTACCTATATATGTTCCTTGCTCATGTTTATGTTTTCACTTTATCTATATATGTTTTGACAAATAAATAAAATAAAAATAAATAAATAAATAAGTATCCTCTCCAATCCAAACTATTCCAGGCTCTCAGCTCTGAACTTCAGTAGTGAGCAACTGCCTACAATTCCCTGTCCCAATCCATTGAGGGATGCTTCAATGTCCCTAACTTCAGGCATGGGTTATACTGTAAGTCCCTTTGCATAGTGCCATTGTAACTTTGAACATTCGCTGTACGAATGATTGTAAATTGAGGACTGCCTGTCTAAGCATCTGCACAGGATGCAAGAGAGGACAATGTGTATGGTTATGCTAATGGCCAATGCCACTCCAAAAAAATAGCTCATAAAAACAAATATGTGAATTTACAAACATGTAAAGACCCTGTTGCTCATCAGCTTGTAAAAGCTTGTATTTTGAGAATTGTATCATTTTGCTTTGTTAAAATGCAATTGAAAAAGATATTGATTGCAATCCAATAGAGTGATTCATCATGATGAAGATTTATTTCAATGAGATTAAGCATGTTTAATGTCTGTTGGATTGTGGCCATTCCTTTACGAAAACAAAGCCATTCCTTTTTATAACCAAACTGGAATGATTGTGATGATTAAAATAGGTATTTCTATTTAGGTAATAGGTAATAGGTATTTTTATTTAAATACCATAAATAGAAAACAAGGGTAAACTCTACTAGTGGTTTTTCAATGGCATTCTTAAAGCCACAACATTGTATACTGTTAGTTTAATAGCAAAGATGGCTTGGGAAAACCAAGAAATTTTCTTTAAGTGAGATAAATGAAGTACTAATATTATTACTAGTAAATACTGCAAAGGCAAAAGATTCAATTCCAAGATAGGTTAATCTTCATGGTGGTACTTTTAGCTAATGTAATTTTAAAAGTTATCATGAAGCACGAATTCCAGGGGATATATAGTGTACTGAAGACAGCTTCACAAAATCAAAGCTGACAATAATGGCAAAGATCATGGAATCTCAAAACACAAGTGATCAGACTCAAAGTATTTTAATTTGGACACATTATTTGAAGATCTAGATTTGCAGGAAAGGCTTTAATTCTGGGAATTAAATATCTATTAGTAGAACTATTTAGTAGCTTTGCAATGTGCAAACGAAGTATTTACCCAACGTGACAGGTGGCATTTCAGTCATAGGAGCTTTGCTAGGTTTTGAAGATTCCAGTTCACTTTCGGTGTGAGCTAAAAAAAATCAAAAGTAACACCTTTTCTTTACACAGTGTGACTAAATATATGGCATACTTCAAACAAAGCAGGTTTCACTAGATAGTATTTTGTGTTTTCATTTCATTGCTCCAAAAGCTGTTTTGCAGTTAATAAAGGAAATGGAAATATTACAGTGAGCAATTAATAAAGAAATATTAGATGACAAGATATTTTTCAATATCTTACTGTTGAAATATTCCTGGAAAAGACACAGGAAATATGTTTTCCTGGAAAATAAGTCCCTTTGAATAAAGTGTGCCTTATTTTGCAATAAACAAATATTGGATTGCCCTACTGGGAAGTGTGAAATACCCCTCTGTTAAAGATGGGTTTCCTTATTATCTTTTTGTTCTTCAAAATTAAAGTGAAATCTCATTAATCTTGGAAATCTATTTCACCTACTACTATTATCAATTCTTTTCTAGTTCAAAAATTCTGTTGCTTTTCTCTTTTTATTCTTTAAATTTCTGAAGAAAGGGGATACTTTGTTATCATTTAAACAAATAAATGTAAACTTTTGTTAAATAACAATTTGATATAAGCAGATTCACTTAATATCTATATTTTTTTTCTTCGCTACCCTCTTCTCTCTGGCATATAAACTGGAAAGGACTTTGATTAGCAGTCTTTATAATCATTTGAACTATATATTTCAATAAATGTAAAATATTCATAAGCTTATTACGTGATTCATTTCTGGGCTTTGAAGATTGAATTTCATTTCCAGAGATTTAAAAAAAGTTAAGGCCATTTTTATAAGAACTATTACTTTTCATTAGCCATTCACAACCAGATGTTTTCCAGATATGACAGAACCATAGGCCCCAGAACTTAGAGCCAATAGAACTATTGGCCATGAACTATACTCCCAGCTTATATAAAATGAATCAGATTGAAAAACCTTTCCTTACTTTCTGTCAACATAGCACTTGCAGTTCTGTGCATAAAATTCCACAAATTAAAACTGAATAATGTTATAAAATGTGCTGTTTTTACATGCCGTTACTATGCCCCTTTCTACACAACTATTTTGTGCACAATCTCACAATTATTCAAGAAGTTGACCCATGCTTTAATTAGAAATTCACTGATAATATAGCACCTCATCACTTGAAAAAAAACAGTGCATCATTATGGCACCATTTCAGTTCAGTACATATTAATTTGTCATTCAAAACAGCAAAATAAAGCATGGAAAGAATATGTTACTTTGATTGACTGCAGAATCTTTAGAGATACCAGGAGTTGTAGGTTTATTCCTT
>JANHJO010004664.1:13691-24208 GCA_032468235.1 Pseudoxyrhopus heterurus | reverse complement strand
TGAAGCAGTCGGTGTGAGCTTAAATGGACTCCGAGGGATGGTAGAGGACAGGAAGGCCTGGAGGAACATTGTCCATGGGGTCCTGATGGGTCGGACACAACTTCGCAACTAACAACAAAAACAATGGTGAAAATGAAACTGAAGAAAGAAAATAATAAGAGTACAGATAATCTGTGATTAATTTAAAGTTCTGACTGGTTAAATAAGTTAATATAAAGTTCTGACTGGCTATAAGATATGAAACATTATCTAAAATGAGTTGGGAAAGTATAAGAAAGATACTTATTTGTTACTCATGGAACCCAGTTTTAACATAATAGTCTTACACTGTACTGTCAGATAATGAGCATAATACACCACAGATAAATATCGTTAAGCTCATCCACTACAAACAGAAGGATTACATTTCCTTTAATAGCACTGATGGTAAGGAAAATAATAGTCTGCTGTTCCATAAGCATAAAACATCTGCAGACTTCTAAAATCCAACTTGTTTAATCTTGTTTTCATAGATAGGATTTTTATTGTACTTATTCTGTAACATTTGGCAAGTTGACTCATGTACATTTGTTGCATTCTGTTCCAAGTTTAATTCAGGTATCTGAGCTCTTTGTCCTCTTTGTCAGATAAAGCTTGGCTTGCCATCTGATCCACATTTCTAATCCCCTCACAGAGAAACCATTTTAAATCAGAGGTATTAGTAATATTGCATTGTTGGAAAGTATTCAGTGAGGTAACCTTGTAAGACAGCTGGAGGGTTAATAAGATATGAGACATTACCTAAAAATGTGGCACTTGTTTTTATTTTCTTATTATACTATTTAATGACAGGGTTTCTTTATATTATATTTTGACCTCGCAACTGCATTGTCCTTTTTGTCTGATTTAGAGCGTATTTTAAATGGAATGCAAATAAGGGCATATTCACATGTATCACTTAGCCCATCACCAGTATGGGTTACCCACGTCTTCCGGAGTGCAGGAACAGGCTGATATTAGGCTATCATGAAGAAATGCCATAACAATAAGCAACCCCAAACCATCTGCCTAAATAACAATTTAATTCAAATAGCGAGGTAGTTTCTTAGTTTTGTGAACAAATGTGAATCTAACAGGTGTTTTAATAATATGACTTGATAAAACTGCACAGCGTTTTTCAGAGTTTCGTGGTTCTAAGAACTGAAAATAACAACCACAGGATTTCAAAAATCATGATACCACAAAACGGGGAAGCAAGTTAAAGATGTACACTTTTATTTAAAGCTAAATATATTCGGATGATAACACAAAAGTAGTGTGAACTCTGATTTATACCCTGATAATATAGTGGCAAAGGGACCCTTGCAGTATTGAGTCATATGTCCTTGACTTTACTTTTGCCAGCAGGTTCCTGTAAACACTGTATTGACAGAAATGTCACTAAGAGATCTAAAGGGTACTTCTATTTCAAGCTCACGCAGATGAAACTCAAATTGGGAAGAGGGAAAGGCTGAGTTCCACCTTCTACCATTCAGGTTAAAAGATCAACATTTTTCCTTCTGTGGTTGCTCAATTTCTAGAATACTTCTGCTAGCCTTAGAAACTTGAGTTCTGGGCACCTAATAGTATGAAATAGTATTTATATATACCTTACATATTTAGTTTAATGTTATCTGGTTGGGACATGTGTCATATATCCCTATTCTGGTTAGAAAAAAATGTAAAAATAATTCAAGAATTGTTCTAGAGAAGGAATGGGCAAGAGCCTGCACTTAATAGTTTAACACAGGCAAATGTCACAGTTGGTGTGGTCATACTATTCTCATAGACATTTTTTAATTTACAGGAGCTGTGGTGTCTCAAATGGTTAGAACACAGTACTGCAGATCAGCAGTTTGACTGATCGAATCCCACCAGCTCCAAGGTTGACTCAGCCTTCCATCCTTCTGAGGTCGGTAAAATGAGAACCCAGATTGTGGGGGGTAATATGCTGACATTGTAAACCGCTTAGAGAGGGTTGGAAGCCCTGATAGGTGGTATATAAATACAGTGCTATTGCTATTGCTATTAATTGGGGGTGGGGAGATTTAGACAGCTATTTTTTCATTATGTTAAATATAAATTAGGCTTTATATGTTTCTGAAATGTCTTTGAATATCGGTATTTATATGTTTCTTCCAATTTTAAAATTGTGGGAAAGAATGCTACCAAACTTTAGCAATTGAGGTCAGATGATGTTCCAGCATAAAGGTCTTTGAGGCCTCATGAAAACTAGGGCCTCAAGTTGTTCATTTTTGTACTAGAAGAATACTTTCCATTTATAACCCTGGTTTTATTCCACAGAAGGATAGGCTTTTTCAGTTCAATAATAACTAGCAAAAATAACCTTTGGTACTAAAATACAGGAAACAGGAACCAGTGCACAATGATCTTATTATTTAATCTAGGTGGGAATGGTCACAATAAATCATTTGGAGTCAGGCAGTTTTTAAATGTAAGAATAATAATAAAAAATAATGGATACAAATTTAAAACGAAGTCAGACAATTCCACCCTAACATTTGCTTGGAAAACATCTAACAATGACCCATGCATTACCAATTATGAAAGGCTTTCATAAAGAAGAAAAGAAGATGTTGAATAAAATATTTAACTTTGTGTTAGGTTTTTGGCTTTTGAAAAGACAGAAGTGATAACGAGGACCGCAGATGAATTTAAGAAAAAAAAAGAAAAGATATTTCAAGAAAAAGAATGATTAGCCTTCAGGCATATTTTACTGGGGAAAAATTGGTAAAGATGATGATGATGTTCAAGAAATTCAAGAAAGGCAAGGGTCTTTTCACTTGGGAGTAGAGAAGGATGAGTCAGGAAAAATAAATGTTGCAGAAAAACAAACTCACATTCAAGTGGGCAATTACAAACTCAGTTCTGAAGACATTACCTAAAAATTAGAAATTCTAAAAAGAGTTAGCCTTCCCTCAAAACCCACAATATGGAGTAAACAACAATGTCCAAAGGGCATGTCTATGTTGTCTTCTGTGTGATGAGCTAATATGTCTTTATGTGTGCAATTTCTTTTTATGGACTAATCATACATGTTACCTCTCTCTGAGTATTGTGTGCATATGTGACTGTTTCTCTGTTAGGGACTGGTGTTTCTATGCAAACATGTGTATGTAAAGGTTTAACCAGAAGAGGTGTACATATGTTGCCTCTGACTATGTATGTGTGCTTTTCTGCTCTTGTGTTGCATCTACGGGTAGTACATCATTAACAATCACTTGTTCAGTGACCATTTGAAGTTTGATGCCACTGAACAAGTGGTACTTATGACTAGTTTTCAAAGTTCTGACTCTCCTAGTAACTCCTACCCCCCAGTCACATATTCACAATCTGAGCATCTAGGATCTACAGTAGTTTGTGCTTACAATAGCTGCAGAATCTTACAATCATGTAATCTTCATTTGCAACCTTCTTTGCTGGTATTTCTGGTCTCCTGTCATGTGGTGTGCCTCAATAGTTGTGTGAATACGTGCATGCAGCATATGCTCTGTATAACATGACTTTCAGAAAAATAAAAAGGGATTTGCAGTGGATCATTCAGAAACTACCACCCAGTTGCTTGTCTCTTTGGTATACAATATACTGGAATATTTTTGTTTCTGGAATTCTTTTCGCCAGAGCACCAAACCAGCTGTTGCCCATTTTTGAATTGTTCTTTCTTCTGCCAGTTTCTCTCACCATATAAAATTTAGTCACATCCTGACCAGTTTTGGCAGGGATCCCCTGCACATGGAGACATAGAATACCAAATTCTCTTAGATAATTTTACATAAAATTAATATCTTTTATATAAAACTATGCTATTAAAAGAGCTATTTCCAGCATACACCCACTGTACATACTTTTAAAAAGTGGTTGGCTTTTGCTGATTTCTAAAGTATGTTTTTACAAAACATTTAGACAACCTTTACTTTTTACTATGAGCAATGTGAGTAATATTATGATTACATTGGAACTTCAAAAATTCTAGCTGTTCATAATTGGAGAATTCCATGCTAGCAGAGGAGCACTTGCATGTCAGTACAGATTTTGCAGAAGGAAATACTAAATAAACATGCAAATACATTAAGAAAAAAATATTTGAAGAATACTAAACAAACATGCAGATACATTAAGAAAAAATATTTTGAAGAAATGTGCTAGGAAACAGAGCTCTCTCTTGTTCAGTCCTGTGTAAGGGAACTCACTCCTTCCTTTGGTAATTGGTGTTATTACTGAAGTGCTCTCACTATTCCAAATGTGCTTTTTCAAAAGGCAACTGGACTGTATTTGTTTTTTCTCTGAGAACATTTGCTTCTCATCCAGGAAGCTTCTTCAGTGCTGACTGAATGAGAAGTGAAATGCCTTCAAGGAAAAAAAAACAAAGAAAATCCAGTTGCCTTTTGAAGAAGCACTTTAAGACAACCATGACATGGATGACTGAGGATTTCCATAGGCAATTGCTCTCACTATTCATTCAGTTCATTCAAAAATGGATCAGAATGGGACTAAATTTTTATATGATGGATTACATTCAGTTGGAATCTTCCTTCCTACAACATCAATGCATTATTTTGTGTTCTGAACTCTGAACAAAAATATTCCCTTTACTTTTTTCTATGCAGCATACTGTACTTTCAGATATTTAAATATTAATATATTCTTCCTTAGTCCACTGGAGTTCCTTCAAATTTTCTTTTAGAGGACTTGATAGTTCCTGAGCATCACTTATTCTCTTCTTGATTTATCCTCTTTTAGTTCCAAGAACTGGAAACATTACTCCAGGGTGGATAATCTTATTAGAACAGAATCATATGAAATGATTACTTCCTGTGATTTCAAAACTATACTGAATAAAATTGAATCCTAAAATTATATTTGTCTTTTTGCATCCAAAATACTTTCAATTCATTCTCAGTTTGTAATCAACTACTCTGTCAAGATCTGTTGCATAAGTATGGTTACCAGGCACGTTTTCACAATCAATTTCCATAATATTATTTTGAGAACATACCCACCATTTTCAAGGAAAACATCAGGGACAAGCTTGAAATCCTGAACGTTAGTGACAGGAAAATAGAGTAATTTTGGAATAAAATCAAAGAATTTTTAAACATAAATATGAAAAAATCAAGAAACAGAAAAAGTACAAATCCGAATGTCAGAAAAATGTGGAAATAGCCAAGACAGAACCTAAGGCCAAAGAGGACAAAGTTCTCATTCAAGGCACTGTGAGTTGACTCACATTATTATATTTTAGATATACTATGCAATAACCTAGCTTCCTTGAAAAATCTATAATAGGAAAGGTGGAATGATAGAGAAGACAAACAGCAGCAAGATGCATGGATTCAGAACAGTGACATATGTGCTCTGAAAAGACAAGCTGAGGACAGATCACCCTAGAGAAGTTCTATCTATGTGGTTGCTAAAGATTAACTCCGACTAATGGCACATAATCAGTCAATATAGAATATGACTGTACCAAGTATGTTAAGTACAAGTTTTACCATCATCAGTTTACACTTCTTTATCCAAATCATCAACATTAAGCTATATCATCAGTTTATACTATATCATAAGTATTTCAATTAATTTTTGCTTTCTAGAAAAAAGAATCTATGCTTCCTTATTCTTCCCTTATTCATCTCCACCAAGACAATAAGCATTTGGTTTAATTCTCCTTTGCAGCTATTATTGACCTAGCAGCTTCAACCTCTTAATTTGCAAACATTATTTGTTTATATTTCTTAATCTTTCCTATTGGCCGAAAACTCTATTTTGATCACAGTGAATTACTGTGACATTCCTTTCAATTAGTGTATTGTTGTAAACATTTTAAAAACTTTGATTTATGAACATAACTTCTTAGTTTGAAAAAAAAGTCACCTATTGTATTGTATATCAAAAACAACTTTGGGAGAAAGTTACATCATATCCTTATTAATGCTTCTTTCTTTGGATTATCTGAATTTCTGATTGGTTGATTTTATCATGATTAAATTATCTATGTGGTAGTTAAAAATAAATATAACTCTTTACAATCAACATTAGTACTCCATCACACCCCATGAACACTACATGGTAAATGTTGCACCATTGCTAAAGGGGAGTTCAGACTGTCATATTTAAAGGAAGGGATCATTTAGGCCATTTACTCTGTCTTCCACGCCTGGTTCCATTCCATACTAAAGCATTCATAACATATTCCAAAGCATCCATTACATACATTAGCCTTTGTTAAAAAGCAAGCAAGCATACAAAAATGTCAACACTTACAGGAACAATTCCAATAAAAATATGGAATTCAAACTCCAGTGTAGATTAACTTATTAAATTGCTGTTTAATGGGTGCACCTGTGCAACATGGTTGAACTCAAAGCTAAACAGACAAAACCAGTAGTAAATCTCAGGGAAATAATTTAGACTGGAGGGAGTGAGGGGAGTGGGATGGAGGAACAACATCCTGGAAGAAGGCAATAGCAAATCAGCTCCGTGAATCTATATCCAGAAGCTGAGCTTGATTCAAAGAAGATTTGAATGTCTGTAGTGTCCAAGCTGTTAGTAAAACATATATTTGAAATAGCCCATAGACAATATTTATATAGACAACATTCTCATAGTTCACATAATCCAGTGAAGAAACTAAATAAAATGTCTCCAGATTTCTGCAAGTTATCAAGAATCCTTTTTGTTGTTGTTGTTGAATGAATGGTTAAATATAACAGTATAAACTGTTATTGATAATCACACAAACTACTAATGGACAGGAACACATACACCAAGTAAGCTTATTATTAGTATTGTATATTTTAGAACAATTGGATACTGCAATCCTCAATCTGTTTATAGATAAGCATCTATGAACACTTGGGAATGATTTTTGCATAATTATCCATAAGATCACATTGTACAAGCAGCATAATTGACAGACTGCAGGAGTTCTTGTGGATTGATCACTCTGCACATATATAGAAATTCATAAACACTTGCTGGCTTCACTCCATCAACCCTTTATGATATAGACTATACCAGTAGTGGCTAACCTTTTTGGCACTGAGTGCTGAAATGGGAGCGTGCATGTATGCACGTGCACTAGAAACCAGAAAAACAGCTCCCCAACATGCGCGGGTGGGAGTGCCAGAAACCGGAAGCTTAGCTTCCCAGTACGCACATGCATGCCGGCCACCTGGTCTTCCGGTTTCTAGCACACATGTGCATGCAAAGACCAGCTGGCCGGAGCTATTTTTCCGGTTTCCAGCACTTACGTGCACGCAAAGACCAGTGGGCCGGCATACGCATGGACGCCCGGGGAGCTCCTCTTCTGGTTTCCGGAACTCTTGTGCATGCAAAGACCAGCTGGCCAACATGCATGCGCATGCCAGAACCCATAATAGTAATTGGCAACAACTGGCGTGCCTGGAGAGATGGCTCTGCGTGCCACTTTCGGCACGCATGGCATAGATTCACCATCATGGGGCTATACTCACAAAACTAGATCAAAAAATTGCTGGTTTTACAAGAGGGTGGAATCTGTCACTTTGGAGGTTGCTGTAGGGAAAGCACAGAGGTAAGTCAGATGCAGCAATAGGAGAGGAAGAGGAAGGGCAAAAGAACCCTGTTCTGGCAAGTGAGGATCGTTGCTGGAAAATCATGCTGTTTTTCTTTCTAGAAAAGCTCCACACTTATTGCAAACGGGAAAAATACTCATTGATAAAAAAAAAAGGGGGGGGGGGAGCAACAGAAGTTGTCTTAAGAGAAGTGACAATGACAATTAATAGAAGAAATGAGTTGCTATTCCTCATAAATCTTAAAAAATAAAACTGGTTTATGGGTTATAGTTTGTCCTGTCCTGTCCTGTTCAGCAGCTATGGGCCATTGAGGGCCTTTCCTTCAATGAGACAATTGGAATGCTGGAAGCCACCAACTTCCCTCAGACATTTCTATGTTAATTCAATTTTTTTTTTTAATGAAAATGATGTTGAATTTCTTATGGAAAATATTCTTTTATGTCCAATTGCTTTAATAGAACCTAACTGGCAGGTATGACCAAGGTAAAGGCCTGTTGAGAAGAAATATTTAACAAATAGCTGGTACCTATGTAGCTATTTAACCTATAAAGCAGTTCAAGACTGTCTAAGCCCAGAATTTCTAGTCTGGTGGTGTAAGGGATTCTATTGCGATTTGTGGCATGAAGTACTCTT
The DNA here is from genome assembly GCA_032468235.1 of Pseudoxyrhopus heterurus. Lineage (NCBI taxonomy): Eukaryota > Metazoa > Chordata > Lepidosauria > Squamata > Pseudoxyrhopus > Pseudoxyrhopus heterurus. The sequence continues at coordinate 15,983 of JANHJO010004664.1, read as the reverse complement.
CTTGTGAAGTATCTCTGAACTCTTTCAATTGTGTTAATGTCCGATATACTATACAATGTGGATTCCAGACGGATGAGCTGTATTCAAGAATTGGTCTGGCAAAGGTTTTGTATGCCCTAGTTAGTTTATTCACAATAGAAAATCTATTTTTTATATAGCAATGCTTTTTCTTTTCCTAATCTGATCACAATATGGATTCATTATTCAGATATAATATGTGGCTCTTTCCTTTAGTTAAATGCATAGTTAAGGTAATTTACTTATTTTTTTTACTAACTACTGAAATTATTTTTGTTTATTTACTATGCTGCTGTGGATTTGTAATTTATCTGACAACATTCAATTTTATACAGGTAGTCCTCATCTTACAACAATTCAGTTAGTGACTGTTCAAAGTTATAGCGACACTTTAAAAAAGCGACTTATGACCATTTTTCACACTTATGACCATTTCAACATCCCCTTGGTCACATGACCAAATTTCAGACACTTGGCAACTAATTCGTATTTATGATACTTGCAATGTCCTGGAATTATGTGATCACCTTTTGCAACTCCTGACAAGCAAAGTCAATAGGGATTCACTTAACAACCATGTTACTAACATAAGAACTGCAGTGATGCAAAGATCATAAAGTGGGGGAAAATTCACTTAACAACTGTTTCGCAGCAGAAATTTTGGGCCCAGTTGTGGTTATGACTCAAGAACTACCTGTAAGTTGCATTTTTTAAGAAAACTAAATTTATTCATATTTTAAGCTTAATTGTGTGTAATTTTGAGTATTTAATAAAATTAATCAGTTAATAAACAATGTTCAATCCAGCATTTCCTTTTACCTAATACAATTCCATATAATATTGCATTGTATTTGATATGCTAAGATGTCTTTTGGTATTCTTAGGGACTTATTCCTTAGAACATGACAATCAATAAAACTTCTGAATAGATGAGAACTGAATTGCGGTTCTGCTAAACTTGAGAAACACTTAAAAACGCCAACAACTAAAAAATGGAATAGTAAATGCATACCACAAACATTAGACAATGCAGCTCTGTTCCCATTTTAAATGTCTTACAGATATGTACATCATCTAGCCATATTTTCCTGTGCCCAGCCTTTAATATTTCATGTGAAATGGAAATTAAAATAAATATAACTGACAGTATTGTTATTCCTTGTCTGCAGCTTCATGGGCATATCTATGTATACACTCCATTTCACATAACAGGCAGCTTAATTTTTAAATATCTGCAGCTATTGCAGGATACTTCTGGAATTACTTCTCTGCCAATATTTATCTGAAATAAGTTACATATACAGCAATCATTTCCTAAAATATTTGAAGGACTGAGGCTAGCACCATGCTCAGAGAATAGAAACCTGTTTCCTAACTTTTCCTGGAATGTCCATATGACCAGTCAACATTGTGTAGTTACACAGGTATTCCAGAGAATGTTTGGAAAGAAGCCTATGGCCTTAAAAAGACCTGTTGACCTGTGTAAGAGTGTCATGTTTTTAAACAGCTAAAGAAAGATATAACATAGAAAGTAAGGCAAGTCACTTTTGAGTTTGATATGAAATTCTAAAGTGCATACAGTTAAATGGAGTAGATTTTGTTTGATCCCGTCATTTGGGGAATCATGCTACATTTAGCTCTGTTTTTATTTTTGGCATATTCAAATTAGTATTTCATATATGTCTGTTTAGACCAGGATCTGGACAGGGTCTTGCCTAGTTAAGAAATCATAAAATGTCAGAAATAGCAAGGTATTTCAGATTAATACACTTATCTTTAAAGTAAGGGTATAAGAAACATACTTGGGGTATCATCAGTATGCTGATGATACCCAATTATATCCATCTACCCCGGATTCAGTCAGTGATGCAGCCGATGTGATGTCCCGGTGCCTGGGGGCTGTGAGGGTCTGGATAGGAGTGAACAGGATCAGATTAAACCCAGACAAGACTGAGTGGCCCTGGGTACTGCCTCCCTGAGACTATATCAATTGTCGATCCTTGATTCTGAGTGGGGAGAAATTGTCCCTCGGAACAAGCTCACAATTTGGGTGTCCTCCTGGATCCACAGCTTTGCACCAATTGTGACCCTTCTTGGATCGGGAAGCTTTGCTCACAATCACTCATGCCCTCATCACCTCGAGGTTAGACCATTGCAATGCTCTCTACATGGGGCTACCCTTGAAGAGTGTCTGGAAACTGCAGCTAGTCCAGAATGCAGCCGTGCAAGCGATCGTGGGTGCACCTCGGTACACCCACATAACACCTCTCTTGA
>JANHJO010004663.1:56211-70235 GCA_032468235.1 Pseudoxyrhopus heterurus | reverse complement strand
CAGATAGTAAACCAAGATGCAATGTCTAGTATGAAAGCATGCAGAAACATGAAAGCAAAAAAGCTGAATCTTGACTTCAAGAGCCCCATCTTCTTCACTGTCTCACGCAGTTCATGAAAATCCTTCACCAGCATTTCCTACAAGAAGTGATGACAGGATTTTTTTTTACTTGCTTCAAAACATAAGAACCTTTTTGGTAGACTAGACCAAAAGCCCATCTTGAGTTTTATGTATTAAACTTAAGGTTGGATTTGCACCAGAACGAACCACTTGACCATGCAGCTTATTGGGTGACTTAGGACCAGTTGTTCTCTCTCTCTCAGATCAAGTTGTAACACAGACTTGCTGAGATAAATCAAGAAGACCTCCATTTATGTCATCTGGAGGTTCAAAGAAAGTGCATGATGTAAATGCAATACATAACTAAATAATGGTCTGTCATCTTGATTCCACAGCCTAGAGGTTTTTGGATTCTCAGATGTGGAACCTAATATTTTCTCCTCAGAATGGTAACCAGAGTGCTTTCAAAAATTACTATGCATTCTCCTTTCAATGAAACAACAAAGGGAATGAAGTCACTACCCAACGATTTATTTCAATCATACTACTTGATGACCAGAAAATATTATCTAAGTCATTGACTAAGTCTCATCTGGAAAATGCTTCCCACTGTGCTTCTGTATTTACACTAAACAGGACATCCAGATCTTAAAACAAAGAAGCAAGAACTATAATAATATAGCAGTAATAGTAAAAAAAATCTCTAATAGGAATGAGGTATTGAAAAGTAGTAAAAGAAGGAGATAGGGTTAAAAGATCCTAAGTGAAGATTGTTAAATACAAAAGTGAGTGACTGTATGAAATAAATATGCTGAGGTGGTTTGATCAGTGAAAAAGAATAAATGAGGATTGACCTGTAAAACAAATTAGTAAGAGGTGAATGGGTCAAGGGGAAGACTGAGAAAGTTGTGACTGGATATCCTTAAAATGAGAGAGAGAATAAGTTAAAAGTGCAATAGACGATGAATGAAATGATAAATAGATGTAGATGAAGCAATTGAAGTTTGTAAGAATATCTCTTGATTGTCTATCTGTCTATCACATTTGTAGTGGCCGCTCATCTTCACTTTCTAATAGAAAAATATGAAGAGATAAAGTGGATAGTATGGATGTAACTTAGATTTAGCTGTCCTTTTCCTATTTTTTACCTTATATCTTTAATTTCTTTGGTTTAATGTTTTTTATGCCACTGCATTTTGTATAATGTTGTTTGCCCTGAAAGGGATTAGTGTTATGTTATGGGGATATATACATATATACATATACACACATACACATGTATGTACACTTAACTATCTAAAATAAAGATTCTGCAAAGGGAATCCAACAGCTGAGATCACCCAATACTCACATTTTTGGTGGGCTCACAGCACGGTTGATCTGGAGCAAGCTCTCCAATTAGGAGGGAATTCAAATATTTCTTTACCAGGACTTTATCCTTGTGGAAAGCTACAAAGGCATCCTAAATACAGACAGACAGACAGACAGATAGGCAGACAGACAGACAGACAGACAGACACACACACACACACACAAACACACATAGTTAACATGGAGAAGATTATCTGTTTAACATGATGGAAATGCCAGTTAAGTTGGCTAGGTGTTCTTTTTGGAAATAATGAAAAGTGTATTGTAGGTGATGCTTCTCAACTGATTCTCTAGGAGGCCAACTCTATGATCTTGATTAATTTTGAGGTCTAAAGCTGTGTTATTGTAGTTTACTTTAAATGAAAATAAGGCAGAACCATCTTCCCCTGCAATGGTTGGATTTCAATTCAACTGCAATGGTTGGACAATCCCCTGCAATGGTTGAACAATCATCATTTAAAGAAAAAGCTCCTTGCACAATTTATTTACAAATTTTATATAGCCATCTACTCGCTCACAGTGACTCTAGGAGGCTTACAAACAATAAAAATATAATATATAGAAAAAAATTAAAAAACAATAACCCCACTGTCAGCTATTACCTTTTACTTGCTGTGCTTCACTGTTATGTGGTGACAGACTGCCATGAACTGGGATGAGAAGGGGGATGCTTGGGGAATCGAGACTGTACTTCCTCAAAACATTCCTTCAAGGTCATCCCTCCTAAAGGATTATCTCCAATTGAGGGGTGCAATTCACCTCCCAATTCTGGCAAAAGTTTTTGAAATTACTAGGATTTACCCAAGGATTTAGGTCTTGTATCATCCTCAGACTAACAGGGCCTGGGAACACACCAACAGTGGATTGGAACAGTACCTAAGATGTTATGTCAATTATCAGCAAGATAATTGGACTGATCTGCTCCCATTTGTGGACGTAGCATATAACAATGCAGTACATAGCAGCACTGGCTTTGCCTCTTTCCAAGTTGCAAGAGTTGCAGAGACTTTGTACCCATGCCAGTGACTGTTAACCTTAAGTTGCCAAAAAACCTTAGAAGGGTACACTCTGTTTTCCACTGCAGTCTTCTTAAAGCAGCCAAAAGCTCCCCACCTGCAGAAGCCCTTCCTTCTTCCAATCTCACTGATGGCGAACATCATTTTGAAGTAAAGAATATTTTGAACTCACATTTTCATAGGGGAAAACTCTAATAACTTATTTAATGAAAACTTCCCCCCTCCTTTGAAGCTGAATGGGTAGCTGCCCAACATGTCTGAGCATCAAAGCTCTTACGTAACTTCCATGCTCAGTATTCTGATAAACCATATTAATTAATTAACCTTTCTCCTTCTCTTTTCATTTCCAGGCCTAATGCCTTATTTCAAGAAGGGCAGAAAGTCAGCTGTCACTTTATGCTTGCTGTGCTTCATTGTTATGTGGTGACAGACTGCCATGAACTGTAGAGAGGGGGGATGAGGAGGAGGATGCTTGGGGAATTGAAAATAGAGGCTGTACCTCCTCAAGATGCTGCTCCAAGGCCATCCAGCTGGAAGAAGGACGGAGCCATATAATAAGCTGCACTTGGACTGACCATTCCCTTGTTCTAGATCCTGCCAGATGTACCTCTTAGGGGATGGGACCCACAACATTTCTAGCCTCCGCACTCTACTAGGTCAGTTGGATGTAACTGGCAAGATTCAGTCCCTCAGATAACCTGGTCCCAAGCCATGAAGGGCTTTAAAGGTGACAAGTAGCACCTTGGATAGCACCCAGAAATAAATTGGTAACCAATCCAGCTCCCACCAGAGAGATGACATATGTGCATACCGAGGTCTGCACAAAACCATGTGGGCTGCTGCATTTTGAACCAAGTGGAGCTTCTGGATGCTTTTCAAGGGCAGCTCTATGTACAGCATATTGCAATAGTCAAGATGGGAGGTGATTAGGGCATGAGTGACCATGACTTGTTGGTCCAAGAAAGGACATAGCTAGTGCACAAACCACAGTTGCACAATACTCTCAGCAGGAAAAACATGATACTATCTAAGGCTTTAAGAACTAAAATGCTTTTATAATTAAGCAAGCTGACAAAGGAAGGATAGTTGTCATTACGAATGTGGTTGATTAAGTTAATGAAACTAAAAGGCAACCGTCCAATATTGTACCACACTGAGTTATCAGAATGAACTGCGCAATCACATGGAAGAATTTCCTAAGGATATACAAGATTGAATCTATGTGCAGACATTGCAGAAACCCTGATCAGGTATCTTCTGCCTTCTACCCAAAATACATAAATAAGCAATCCTGTCCCATGTTTCAAACATTGGACACATTACATCTAAAATACTATGTTTCAGGAACCTTATGCTACCAGTGCTCCCATCCCACTATACAAGAGAGACTACATACTTCCTAATAATAATACAAGTTTCTTTCAATATACAAATAACAAGAAAAAAATGAAGGAAATAGTTGGACCACTAAGAGAGAAGGTGGCAAAGATGTAACAGGCAGCAGAGAGAAAGCGGAGCTGCTTAACTCATTCTTTGCATTGGTCTTCACAGAAAAAGAAACTATAGCCCAACCTACGAAAAACGTAACTGTAAAAGACAGACTAAAAATAAAAGTTAAAATAAGCAAAAAAATGGTAAGAGAACACCTGTCTGATCTTGATCAATATAAATCACCAGACCTGATGGATTACATCCCAGAGTTCTAAAGGAGCTGGCACTGGAAAAGAGCTGATGTGGTTCCCATCTTCAAACAAGGAAGAAAAAACACAGACCCATAAAACTACAGACCAATCAGTCTAACATCAATACCTGGGAAGATACTGAAAAAGATAATCAAAAAACAGATCTGCAAACATCTAGAAACAAGTAAAGTAATAACTAAAAGTCAGCCCAGGTTTGTTAAAAACAGAATGCTTGTCACAGCTGCAAAGAGCTGACCTCAGTATCTACCCTGATGTTAACAATGAGCCTGTTCCACTGGGTTACATCAGGCATTAGTGAAGTTATCTCCTAGATTGTGAATCTTTTCCAAGCCAACCTGAAAGTCAGAAAACAAGCCCACACTCCTCCAGGCAAAGACAGTGGCAACAGTGGAACAGAAAGTCATGAGGAGCAGAGTAAGAGATTGCCAGGAGATTGCATTTCTAGCTGCCGTGGATATTGGGGTGCATTTGCAGAATGATGGGTTATCTGGGCACTGGATGGGGAGCACAGATACAGTTTAATAATAATATCAATGCTTCCAGATAGACATATTGCTGGTATAAAACTTCATTCTTCCCCATGGGTGCAAAAAAAATGCTACTCAGGTTGAGTCTTGCCACTATCCATTGCAATTCTCAGCCACTACAAAGACATCGAAACCTTTAGCAGCTTCAAGAATTCTATTTCTGCCCTAGAGAAATTCTTTCCATTTTGATGTAAAGCAAGGTTTCTGCACAACTGATGCTAATATGCTCCACCCTCACTCTCTTTTTTTTAATCATTGTGGGAGTTTTACTAGATGCACAAATGAAGAGACCCTGAAAATCCTTCAGCACTACACTGCACACTGCCTATTACTCTGCATGTTATTGCATTATAGCCTTTAGCATCTCTATTTGCCATATTGTAGCTACCATCATTAATCTGACACTGACAAAGAAACTCATAATAATGATCCACATGTTGTTCTATTGTGTTAACACTCTGTTCTTTTACAGGAGCTGTTTATCTCTCTTTTCTATAACTTCCGTATGTACCTCATGTATGTTCCTTTAATGGGATTTAAGAGCTTTATGGCTTACTTCTGGTTAGCAAGGTAATAATAATTATGTAAAACTCTACCCTGCTGCTATCACCCAACTAATGCTTTTAAACACTGTGAAGTCAAAAGGAGACCTTCAAGATGTACATAGCTAGCTTTGTTTACCACTCTGAAAAAAACAATGATGTCTCCATTTCTTGTTGACTTAATATGGGGATGTAAAACAAATAAACTGTTAAAATTAGTATAAACTATTACTGATCTTTTCATATTACCCAATGGTTTCTACATGAGAGCAAGTCCCATTATAGTTACAAGGCTTTTATTTCCTACGGATGTAGCTACTTACCATAGATTTGAGAGACGCAATAAAAATCTTCCACAAGGTGCATGCCACAAAAAGGTAATTTGTATCTATGATTATATTGTTTGGGCTTTTTAACTTAAAAAATGATATCATCCTTCTTCAAGCTCACCTCAAATTAAAAACAACAATGCTATTGAAAAGAGCAGAGTTCACCTCGGTGATCTTGCTCAAACTGCTGTTATTGTTTGGTCATCACCAATTATCAAAATATTACTTACCAATACCTCTATAGCCACCAATTATCAGTCTCAAATGTTCTTCACTAATTGCCAAAAAACTTCATCTGAGAACAGAGGTTGATGTTTAAAAGCTTGATTTTATACTATGAGCCACTTGGTAAAGGAAACATTTCTTTAAGGATTGATGTGGTACTTTCTATCCTCAGAAAAAAAAATATTGTTATTTATTTGTCCTGCACTTCACAGTTGGATAAAAACTGGATCTCAGTGGCTTCATCCAAGGAATGAGGTCATTTGGAGAGCTGCCTCCATATGCATATACAATCTGTTTCCTAACTTGTGTTAGAAAACCTCATCTACCTCACGGCAAAAGGCCCCAAATGTAGTTTTGCTAGCATGCCTTTTTGTAGCCCTATAACCCTCTCAGAAGTTGTTGGACCAATTAGCTATAAGGCTAATGAAGGAATTTCAGTCTTCTTTAATGGTTTCACAAATCAGTCCTCTGTTACAATCTGGCTAGCAATCTACCTGAAAGATTGTTTCTTTAAAAAAACTGACAAACACACATATGCATACTGCAAAATGTCTAAATGGTGCATGTTGGGGAGAGGAGGGGGGAGGAGTAGAAACCTCTGAGATTTTTTTGTCAAAGGAAGCAGCTGTTTGTAACTCATTTGCCATTAAAAGCTCTGGAGACAATGCACGTAGTGATATTCAATCCAGAAGAATGTCACTATTCTGTTCAGTGGCTGAGATTCTTGGTGTAGCTGTTAAGCACTTTTATCCACCTTTATTGCCCAATAGGTAATCCAAATGTGGGCAGTTCGTCAACTTGTGTAACTAATAGTACTACTTACTTAATTGATAACCTGAAGAATGTGAGTTTTAGAATACCTGAAACTTCTAACTAGATATGAGGGCTTAAAGTGTGATAGATTGTACAAGATTGTTACAAAGTATCATAGCTTTAACTCCCTGCTTTTACCTATAAAAATGTTTCTGTATAGTCAGTGCAATGATATGGCAATAGTAATCATGTCATGTTGTGGGCTGATAAAAGCAAAGTAATTTTACTATTGAGTAAACCATTTAAAGGATTTGTTTGAATCACTATTGTTACTGCTTGTATGTCTACACAGGTTCTTAGAAGCTGCATGGTTTATCTGGGTGACACAAGCGAACCACATTCCAATGAATATTGACTATGATCAGAATTTAGATTGGTTCTCTGCCCAGGTGAGATAGTTTCTATTTAGAAGGGAAATTTTCTTTCTTTGGATAATCCTATTCGCAAATGTTGGGTCCTTAGTTCTGAAACACAGGGCCAGATCATACTGCTGTTTTCTTAAATATTTCATGCCCTTATCTACATGGAAACATGATCTTATAAAGAGCAGGTAATACAAATAGAATTTCTCTGCTGGCAGCTAGAAATCACTTTCATATTGCAGTTTTTGGGAAAATCACAATTGCACAGTGATGCCTGTTCTCTTCTCATGGAGAAAAGCTAGGAGTTCAGCAATGAACTCATTGTCCACAGTAGATGATGAGATGGTAAACAATGTAGTACATTGTTAATCTCCCTTGCTTCTTTATGACAACTTGATAAGGCAGGGATAGCACCAATGCTATTCATCCTCCATCCAAAAGGAAACTTTACAAATCCAAGTTCCCAATTCACATAACTGTTCTTTTTGTGGCCATGAAGCAGATTTTCAAAGGCATAAAAATTAACTTCGTAAAATGCATTGATCCACAGAGTGAGAACATAGATCCATAAGACTAACATATTGATTCCAGATAGGAGTAGCCAAACATTGATGGTGATGGAGGAAACACTGCCATTTTCTCCTTATATTGTAGAGAAAAATATATTGGAAGAAATCTAATTCTCCTCCTGGTAGTTACAAGAATCTCCCCAGAAAGTGTACTTGTGAAAAAACCAACTACCCAATGACCATTTTTTAAAAGCAGGTTTTATTATGCTTTTTTTTTAAGTTTTACTGGATTTTTATTTTTAAGTATACATCAATATCAATACATGAACAGTGTGGCCTCTAGGTATAGTTCATTTTGATACAAGTAGCAATAATAATAATTGTTACATTAAACAAACTTATATAATCCTAGTATTAATATACATGTTTGTTTTAAAGTAGTTATTCATTATTTCAATGTTCCATTTTAATGCCTATGATATTATTAAGCGTACATAGTAATACCATCTTTCGACCCCCAATCTTTCCATCTAGTTGTTACTTATATTCTATTATATAAAAATTTATATATGCTAATATTCCTCCCATTTCTTATTTCTACCTCTATTTCTAGCTTCTAGTCAGGCCACCATTACTAATCCCACTGTTAATACACAAGTTTATATTAAGACATACTCCTTCATTTTTTAATTATTCAAAGTCTCAATACACCATTCTAGTACCAATCATCGTATTATTTAAACATACCTAATAATACCATCTTTCAATCTCCAATTTTTCCATCTAACTATTGCTTTATATAAAGGTGTGTATTCTTATTTCTACATCTATTCTAGTTTTTAATTAGGCTTCATTATATCAGAAAAAAAGAAAACAAATCTTTTTCTATCCATCATCTCTTGTTTGTTTTAATATTTCAATTCTTATTCACTTTTTAGCTTGCCTCCCATACGCCTTTCTTGGATCTTTATCTCTATCAGCATCTTTATCTTCACCATTCGGACTGAATATTTCTCCCATCTCTATCCTCCTAAGCTGCCAGGTCTCCAGAGTGTCCACTCAAGCATCTATCTCCCTTTCAAAAGTATCTTCCAGCTTATCTGATTCCATTTTTAAATCTCTTAAAGTACTTTCTCCTTGGTTTATTTCAACAGCCGTTATTATCTTTATCGTCTTCTCATTCTCATCTTCTTGCTTTATTTGCTGATTTGTCTGTTCTATCTTTTCCTCTATTCTTTCTGCTGTCTTTTTTCTTTCCAGGACTCTTTCATCTTCATTCTTTGTCAGTTGTAGGGTATTTTCTGTTTTCCCATTTATGCCTTTCTTTATCTCTCTGTGATTCTTTGTCATAGTGTCCCTAATGCTTTGAAACATCAATGCCATTTCTTTTGAAATCTCACTCATTTCCCCCTGATGGAGCATCTTGTCTTATTTTAGTAAGTCCCGCTCTTACCCAATAGTCCAAAAACAATATATTCAAGTCCAATGTTGCTCCTCAGAAAGTTCAATAATCCTAGTTCTTTACATGTCAGGATTATTAATCAGTTCTATTTAGGTAGTCCAGGCAGTTTCCAAAAATCAAAAATCACTTTACTTCATTTACAAATCTTCCTTATTCTCACATTAGAGTCTCCAGTAATCATAGAGTAGATAGTTATAGAACAGTAAGTATCACCACGGTCCTCCAAATGAATGTTATTTATTTCTCTTATTAGGGATTTCCTAGACTTGTAGAGGTATGGTTATTCCATTCACCAATAGAGGGCACCCTCAGCTGAGTTTCAGCATTATTTCAACTCTGATATATTGATTAATCCAAATTTAGTTCTATTTATGGAAGCAAGTAGATTCAAGTAGATTGTTCCAGCATTTTATAATGCCTTTCCAGAACAATACCTACCCAATGTAAAAATCCAATTTTCTATGTTTTAAAAAGTTTTTATATTTTCTTCCCTTAATTCATTTCTTTCGGCTCTAGGATTTTTCTCTCTATGGTTGTCCACCACTTTAAGAAATAGTTCTAAGAGTCTCTTTTCATGGATTTTCCTCTTTTTTTCTTTTAAAGTTAGGGTCTAAATAAAAAAGAATCTTCTCACCCAGCTCCAGTCACTGTTCATCTACACTGCTCCAGCACATTTCTTTGTTGCCTTCGTTGTCCCAGCTTCATGGCAGCCATGATGGCTGCCTCTTCTCCTCATCATGGATGAGAAGGAAGAAGCCGTGGGTCAAGCAGGAGAGTTGCTGCTCTCTGTGACTTGCAAGATGCCCCTCTTTTCTTCACCACCCCTACAGGGTGGCTTTAACTCCTTTCAGAGCCCTCCAATGGGGAGAACTTGTTGTGGGTTGCACGGAGACCCATTCCTCATGTCTGATCTCGCCATGACATCAGCCGGAAGCCAACAAGATTTCTAAAGTGGACATGGGTGTAAAGCATGAGTTTTTTTTCCTAAAATAGCATTACACTTTTAGCCTAGAAGTCTGATGAAATGTTCATGTTATTGCTAAGGTTTATGTAGTTTTGCTGAAAATGGAAACAGACGAAGTTAAATATTATATAATATGATGGGCAAAAATATTTAGATGTAGTATACTATTGGACCAATGGGACAATATGTGGTAGAAAGGCTTGAAATTTATGCTGAATTATAATCATAATCTCAAAGAGAACTCTTATAAAATGATGTATTGCTCATATTTTACACTGGATAAATTGTTAAAAATGTATAATAGAATTTAAGATATTGTTGTAAATGCAACAAGCATACTTTTTTCACCAATGGACATGTAAAAAAAGTCAGCAAATATTGGAATCAAATATGTTTGTTTGTTTCAGGAAATTCTAAAGGTAAATGCAAAACCGAAACCAGAAGGTGTTTCTTTTGGAGTTAATGTATAAACAGATTAAAAGATTATTGGGAAATTCATTTTTATATATAATATAACAGCAGCAAGACTTTTATGTGCACAAAGGCAGAAGGATTTGCAAATACTTACAATGGAAGAATGGATTATTAAATTGATAAAATCGGCAGAGAGGGCAAAATTGACAGATTTGATTAGAGAAAGGACTTTGACTAATTTTATTTCTACTTAAAGCCATTTTTTGACTTTTTTCAAGAAACTTTTGCAACTTTAATTTTGGGATTTGATTATTAGAATTATATGGGATTATAAAGATAATGTATACTCTTGCCAATTTTAGAGTAAGAATTGGCTGTACTTTTATTTATGTATATCTATACCTCAGAATCTGCCCAGAGTTACTCTATGGTAAGATGGGCAGCCAATAAATTATATAAATAAATAAATAATAAATAAATAAATCTGTACCCAAGAAAATCAGAGACAATATTTTCCCTTTTTTTTTCTTTATTTTTTCCTATTGCAGTTTTATCTTGCTTTCTGTCTGACTTTTCAACTGTTTTTGTTTTTTATTCATATAGAGCTGTAGTGGCTCAGTGGTTAGAATGCAGTACTGCAGGCTACTTCTGCTGACTGCCGGCATCCAGCAGTTTGGCAGTTGCAACTAGATACAGAATCAGAGAAAGATGGGTGAGTGGGGAAGAAACAAACGGAAAAGAGAATAACAAAACTATCATGGAAAACACTGAAACCCATAATCAGTGATTTTCAGTTTTCCTCACTATTGTCACAGTGAGAAAGAAGAAATCCTTTCCTGAAAAGTAACATATTTCTGTGTTTTATTAAGGATTGCTGCCTTAATTAAATTAAGATAAGCAAGGATAAGTGTGGTGTGAGAATGATGCCACCTTCTGCTCAATGAAAATCCCCAAATGAAACAAACTATGATTTTCAGCTATAGCCTATTACCCCACATATTAACTCTGTTGTCACCATTGGATGGTAAAGAGCTATTATCCACTGATAACCCTTTACATGTGCAGGGTTTTCAAGAAGACTTATTCCTAGAGAAGTATAAATCTAATTAGAATTTTAGTATCTACATATCAAACCATACAATTTTCTTCGTTTGAATTCAGTTCTGTTGAATAATATGTTCTTGTAATTGTGAGTCAAATATTCAGTTCCTGGAACTCCTCTTAGCTAAAACATTTATAGATGATAGAAGAATTTTCTCCTTGTAATTTTTCGTTTCAGTGACATGGAAATCTTAGATGTGGTTAAGAACAAAAGCTAAGAGTAAAATATCACATGCTAGAATGTTATTAACACTTTTTACAGAGAAGATAAACCTACTAAAAATTTCTGAATAATTATACAGAAGAATATTTTCAAGCTGAAGAATGACAATAAAATTGGAAAAATAATTTATTCTGTATTCTAATAGGCATTATTCATTACTGTTTACCTTTTGTTGCATCCTTTATTCATATTATAAGACATGGCATAGTTTATTGCTAATTTCTTATGCATTTAAATATAGAAACTCACAAAAGAATATAGAGCCATCACAGCCTGGGACAGATTATAAATATTAGAAACAAAAAAATAAATATAAAAGAAATGCAGACCACTAAAAGCCAGCACTAATTTTAGCAGGCTAATTTTCCACAAGACCCTAAAAACTATCTGCTGGATCAAATAAAAAGATTCAGTTTCATCCAGTATCATTGATAATGATCAGTGCAATGATTCTAGGAAACTTTAGAAGGCAAACAGAGCAAAGATCTAATAAGCTATCCTACAAATAGGTATAGACAGAAGTAAAGTTTTTGTAGTTTACCCTTTGTTGTTTTCCTCAACGTGTGTACAGTGTTAATCTTTTATGAAAGAGATAGCCATTCTTCAAATCATATAATTTTAGCATTGTATATACCTTTCTGATCAATCTTAATTGTTAATAATTGTCTTGGGTGTTTGATTTTTTTTTTTAAAATAGTAGACTTAAATGTGGATAAATATAGTTCTATGCTTCACAAATATGTGTAATGTCTTTTAGAGCCAACTCAGGTGGTGTTCATCATTATATCTTGTCATAATTGTCTCTTGAAGTTCCAACCAATTAATTTCACATGGTGGCTGCCCTTTATTGTATGAAGAGGGATACTATGTTAAGTCACATAAGAGATAAGCCTACAAATCTTTATCGTATCATCTTTAGCTAATTTTATCTACACTTTAAAAAGTAGATGTCTGTGATCATTGTGGATGCTTTCCATTTGTTCTTTTTTTTAATCTTATGGGTCCTGTGTTTTTCTTGTTTTTTAGATGCCTCACAGATGGAGCACCTTGGTGGTATATATCTGCCTAAAATGTTCAACAGCAATAACTGATGTAAACAATATATTCTTTTAATTCCCTTAAATTTATCTCTTTAAATAATCAATTTACACCATAGGGATTTAGTAATTAGTCTCTACTAATGATGCTTATATATTTATGCACGACTCCAGATTTAAAAAAAAATTACATCAAGCAGAAACATCCATCTGTCTATAGAAAATGTCTGCCATTAGCTCCATGTGTTAGTTGTTTTAGCCATAGAAACTACTGTATGTAATCCAAGTAGCTATTTATTTTATCCTCTGCCTTCTTTGTTAACTTTATTGGTAAAGCTGGGCTCACAATCTGCTTTTTGGTTTTGAGAGTGTCATGTGATCCCACCAATATGGTTGCAAATCAAACTAAACAGTGTGGTCTGTTGTGTGAACCAATTAACTGCTGTTTATTTAATAAATCTTAGTTAAAGAAATAATAGCTTGCAATAGTATCCAAAACAAATCAAAGATGTCAAATACAATGCTGACCATATTTATTGGGGCATAAGAATATACAGTTCAATAGGGTTTATTCTAACCATATTTTAGCATAGAATTATATTTTTTTTAAATGTTAACAATAATAAAGATTCCATATCATTTCAACTACTTTATTTATAATACAAATATTTAATTATGAAACTAGATATTGTGGTTATACTGTTAATCTTTGTCTTTTGCAGATTGAAAACACCAGATTATTTTATAAACTAAACTGAATATGTGTCACATAAATGGAGATGTTGACTTTATCAAATGATGTTTTTACTTATACCTCAACTTCCCACTATTTCCAATTATCATTTTCATGTACTAATTTTATGAAATAAATGTGTTAATCTTTAATAAATCCAGAAATGATTGGCTGGAGCTAGGGTAAGAATTAGTGGTTTAATTATCTATGTACACTTAATTCATTGTGATTTATTCAGTCCAAATAAGCAAACCATCGTTTAGCAAATGCATGAAATTCTTTCTGTGTAAATTTTGTAGTAGCTGAGTGATATAATTGTTTCATGAAAACCATTACTTTAGAATGTTATACAAAATTACAGTACCGAAATTGTAGCTGAAACAATACAAGCCAACAGTATAATATGTCCCCAAATAAAGTAAATAGATTTACATTTTTGGCAGCATCACACAAAGTATGTTTTTAAAACACAGAAAATATTTTCTCTATTTATTCTGTTATTCAAACTTTTTATAGAATATTAGGTCCTATCCCAATAAAGATAGGTAATATCAATTTGGAGCAAATTTAATGGTGATATAGTTTAATGGTAATAGTATTGGAACTACTTATTTTTAGTGGGGGGGGGATCCT
>JANHJO010004663.1:34991-46707 GCA_032468235.1 Pseudoxyrhopus heterurus | reverse complement strand
GAACCAGAGAATGTAACAGTTTCTTTACAAAATAAAACATCTATAGGATACATTTATAAAGTTTATTAGCATGCTTTATAAGATATTCCAGGGAGACATAGAATAAGGAACTACAGCTAAATAGAAAACTATTTCGGCAACTGTATATCACATTTCTTAAAATTATAATTAAGTTTCTTAGTTATTGACTGATATCTTAGAATTTATTTTTAAAAACTGCTGTTTAAAGCATCATCATGATCATATTTTGTAGTTAGTTTTTAATTATAATAGTAACAATATTTTATTTTGTTCTGAAAGAGTTCATTGATACTTATAGACTTTGCATGCATATGAATGTTTTAAAAACTAGGAAAGACATCGGTACTCTGTGCTTTTATGTTAAGAAAATAACTTATCAAACTAGGCTGGGAGAATGCAATAATTAGAATAATTAATTTCTGATTTATTGTTTGAAGAAGCACTTGGCTACCAAATATTCTGTGTGAATGACTAATTAATAACTTTGTGATAAAGGATTGGTTTTTCATAATTGTTTGTTATTATATAAAGTGGCTATATTATCAACAATTTAAGAGTGTAACATGCTGTGGATATGTAGATAAAACTAGGAATGCATGCTTCTCTATGTTTTCCATCTTCTCCCAAAAAGGAAGAAAACAAGAAAAAAAAAAGAAATATTATACTGAAAATAAAACATAATATATAGAAATGATTTTGGTAGATATTTTAAATGTTATTTTAATTTTGTGGATTTGTTACATGTTGCAATACATGTTGTATAGTTACACCCAACTCTTACAGAAGAGCCTAATGCTGGGAGCAATTGAGGGCAAAAGAAGAAGGGGACTGAAGCAGTCGGTGCAAGCTTAAATGGACTCCGGGGGATGGTAGAGGACAGGAAGGCCTGGAGGAACATTGTCCATGGGGTCACGATGGGTCGGACATGACTTCGCAACTAACAACAACAACAACAACCCAACTCTTACAGTACAATATGACACATATCTACTTAGAACTAAGAAGATTCATTTCAACTGTTGCAAATTATTCTAAGGAACATGCCAATAGGAATGCTGTCTCAAGGTTCCCAGTAGTTTCTCATCAAAGTACTGAGCATACCCCCAACAACATGGTTTTAGCAAGGTGTCTGTGACTTATACTTCCACTCTCTGCTTTGGAAAAAAAGTCATATTCTTCTTTGATAATATTAAGCAGTCTTTTCCTCCAAGATGAAGTGTGTGTGGAGGTGGGGGAGAAAAGGAACTCAAATTAGTGAATGTTTTAATTTTATGTCTTGATACATTGAGCTAGTTTTTAAAGGAGAGGTAATATTATTACTATTATGATACTTGCTGTTCAAGAATTTCCCATTTGATAGGGTCATAAGGTCCTTTGCTGTCTTATGAAAATACCAAAACTAGAGAATAATTTCCTTACAAGCTGAAATAAAATGGCTGGTGTTAAGTATGAGCAGCATTAATTGACTGCAAAAAGTTCAGCCTTACAAAGAAATAACAATAGCAGGCTTCAAAAGGCATGCATGCACACACAGAGACAAAAAAATCACCAAAATCACTGATGTAAAATGAGTGTAAATTTATTGCACAGAGAATATATTAATTTTTTAAGTCCTAAGGTTAATAAGAAGAGGCAGAAAAATGAGTAACAGGAAAGGGCAAATGAATGTATTACAATAAAAAATATCGAGGAGGAGGACAGGAAGGTCAGCTTGTTGGAAGTCTTCAAAAAGGTCAGATCTGGACAATACGAATGAGGGAGAATTTTGTTCTTCTACAATAACATTAATGCTTCTTTGGTCTTACTCAAAAGTGTGCCAACCTGCTAGGAACAGAAGTCACTTGCACAACAGTTCCTTAACAAAGGGATATATGTCCTTATATATCAATCCCACACAAATGATGCTTCTTGCCTTAATATAATTTCATTTCAGAAACAATTTAGCAATGCATTTAGAGTATGGCCAGTGGTCAATAGGACTATAGTGACTATAGCAGTATAGATTTGTCAAATTTAAACTAATGAGAGGCAGGAAACAGGGAGATACAGAGATGACCTTGCTTAATCTGAAGAGAAAGGCCTGCCATAGCTGAGAGTAAGGAAATTTAGTGCAGGATAAATAGCACTTTATTTTATATGTATGGCTTATACACTATATGTAGCTACTTTTATACTGAGACTTACCTATTATATGTGGTATAGTTTTAACCTTTCTGTGAAGAAGGGAATTAATTATTTGTATACTAATATTTTGAAGTTATTTTCCTTCTGAAAGTCCAAAATGGGAGGATAGGATAATCACAATCTACCAGTATACATTACATCACACAAATTAACAAGAACTGAGTTAAAGTGTGAGGACAAATAAAAAGGAAAAGTTAAGAAGAGGTAAATGTAAAGAAATTACATGTTTTGCATTTTGGCTTACCTAAACAAAACAGATCTGAAAAGAAACAAGCAATTTGTTTCAAAAAAGTATAATGCATGTAGAGTTCTGCATTTTAGCCTGTGCAACACTTGGGAAAACAAGCTCTAAAAAGCAAAGAAAGAAGCTTTAGAAAATCCTCATAAAATCCCTTTAAAAATATTTCATATTCTGAGAGAAAAGTTGATAAACACAAGGGCTGAGTAACAAATCAGAGGGGCAGAACATCCAGGAATATAGCCAAAATGGAGATCCAAAATAAATAGATAGGACACTTTGAAAAAGCACAGTTCCAAATCAAAACAAAGCATACACAATTGAGGAAGCAGATTAAATGGTGATTACAGCTGAAGGAAGGCAACATACAAACTACGGGAGACCTTCAAGAAAAAGATCCAAAAGGACATTAAATAACAGAATGCCAGGTTTGTGAACATAAAGCAGACTTCTCTTAAATGAGAAACCTATATGGAACGCAACCCTCAAAAGATTGGGGTAATCCCAGCAGATGTTCTTTGTGGAACACTGGGACTACACAGCAAGTAAAGAAAGTTCAAAATGGAGACTTGCAGAATGCTAGTGACTTCATGCAGATAGAACTGGGCAAAATTGGTCTGAGTCTTTCGCACTCCATTTCATCCAAAGAAATAAAAATGAAAAAGTTTGTCCCCTTCTTCTTCATTTTCTTCTTCTATTATGGCTGGGAAGGGAAGGACCGATAGATATATAGTAAAACAAAAAAATGACAAACAACACTACAAAAGCAACTACTCCACTGAAATCAGTGCAGTGAAGAACAGTGGGAGTTCAAATAGCACAAAAATAGACTAACTCTTCTCAGCATGGATCACAATTTCCTGCAGAATTAATTCTCTCTCTCTACATCTCTCCCCCCTCTTTCTCCCTCTCTCCCTCCCTCTCCTTCATTCTCTCTCACGTGTGTGCATGTAGATCTCTGTGTATTCATTCACCTGCTTAGCATGAATGAAACATGCTCTGTGGCTTGAGTATAACAAACTCTGATCCCAAAGGAAGTAACTTTCTAAGCCAAATTAATGCTATACTTTTATATTTCCTTTCTACCAAGTATATTAGAATTTTTAAAATTAATCTTTGCACTGTGGTTACCGATATAGAAAATGTATTAAAAGCAAGCAAAGTCATGGACTGGTTGCTTGATGGATATTTGCTATGAAATGTCAGGAGTATGTATGATCACTGTAGAGCTGTGTTGGCATTGCACAGTGGGGAATAAGTCACCACTGTTTTCTATAATAACTTAAAATTTGCTTAAGCGGTTAAGTACTTGGCATGGCCTTGTCTAAGCTTTATATCATTAATTTATTGTTGAACTCAAAAGATATGATCTTGGACTTTATTGCTGAGTTTTGTAAAATTGCTAGGTCATTGCTTGCAATTCATTGCTTGAATTGTAAACAAACAAAACAAAGAAACAAAATGTTAACTCACCATTGTTGAGCCCTGAAAGATCTAATAAAGGAGACTATTTGTAGTTCAGGGTTGAAATGAGGGCTCTTTGGTGCTCTCTGAGCTTGCTTGTTTTCTTGCAGACATTTCATTACCCAAACTAGGAAGCACCATCACTGCTAGTTACTAGCACTGATGATGTTACCTAGTTTGGGTAATAAAACATCTGCAAGAAAACAAGCAAGCTCAGAGAGCACCAAGGAACCATTATCTCAAAGATCTTAACTTCTTTGAATGAAAAGGCCTGCATAATCCTACAAAAAGTTCCTTCTGTTATACTATTAACAAAGCTGCTTAAATTGTAAATTAGGTTTAACCTCATATAGGAAAGGATTTTTTGTGTGATCCATTTGTCTCCTTCATGCTACATATTTTGACTGTGGATAGGCAACTGAATGACAGACTAAATCCCTCCCCCTTATTTTACTTGGTGTTCCTCTCATATAGGAAGAATCTGAGGAATGGTAGCAGTAATAACCTGAAGATGATTCAGTCTCTGTTGAAGTTGTATGCCATTCCTTTCATAAATTGGTGAACAACAAATCCATAGATACTCAAGCAGACTATTTTAAAAAAAGCTGTAGCATTTGCTAGAAATATCTTTGTCTTTCTTGTCAGTGAAAGATGAAAGTGGAAGGCTGCTCCCACACCACTACAGATTAAATGAAAAACAATGTTTGCATAACCAAATAAAAGGCTCATGAGATTAGAAGATAAAACTGTCTCAAATACTTACTGTTGCTTTAATTTTAAATATACCAGATGCTCAGAGAGAGCATGTAGAATAAAGTCAAGTTGTTAAAAGAAAGATATTTCTTGGGTATGGGGGGGCCCTTGCTTCCTCTCTTAATATAAATCAGTTATGCTTGCAGATGTATGCATAGACAGCCTCCAAAGGAAAAATGCCCTTCCTTGTTGCAATGTTAAAAGGAATGCATTTATTTGCTCCTAATGAATTTTGCCAGTAAATGCAACATTATAATTGCAATACAAGTCCCATTCTGGTAATTATTATGGAAACTTACAAGGACGATTCATTGTGATCTGTTTAAAATATCTTCTGAAGCCAAGACTCTAGATAACAATTACAATGTTCTAACTTTCTAAAGCATCGTTTCCTTAAAAATAACTGCCATTTTCTCTAAAGCTATTCAAGTCTTTTATTGCTCTATGAATTTGAAGTAATCAGTTCATAGTGTCATTTGTACCACTTTCGTACATATTCATGGATCATTAACAAAAATACTCAAAAACAGGTAAATAGAACTTGTGACATAGAAACGTTTTCTTTTAGGAGTGTAGCCTGGGGCTTTGTATGTAGTTATAATCCCCAGCAATTGCAGCCATCTCTCAAAGTACTATATTTCCAGAATCCTGAAATCCTTTTCTACAATATACTCTATCAAACTGTATTTATTGCAAAATAAGAAATAGGGATAACTGATACATATTTTTTTAATCTTAATCAAGAATATGTTACACTATTTATAAGCTATTCCAGGAAACCACAGCTTCTTCCATGTAAAGAATTGAATGATTTCAAGATGGTACATACATTTGCATGTAAACTCGTTGTAACTCTGTCTGAACTAGCATACATATTTTTCATCAATTTACATAATGAGAAGATAAGGATTTAAACATTTATTTGGCTGAATAGTATGTCTTTGAAATAAATCTTAATTTCTAAGTAATATTTGATTTATGCTCAGCAAATTATAATTCTATAACATTGTATTTTAGTTTTGAATTTACAGTGTTTTCCTGGATGGCACTTTCAAAACACATGGTAGCAGCTTCCAATGTAAAATGAAAATCTAAGATACAGGGAATAAATAGGTTAAATATATTTCATTTTATGTTTTAATAAGACATTATCAAGTTTAGTAGAGTTTCTTCTGCAAGTGTTTCAGTTCATCATAGTGAATTGCTACTTAGTAAGATGGGTTGTCATACACAATTTCCACAAATCTGCTATGCTATAAAATCTTAGGATCTCTCATGTGCTACTTCCATGAAATAATATGCTACAATAAGGTATTTGCAAGTGAGTGAAAAAGAGGAGACCCATGTTCCCCAACTATTTGTCTCATACATTAAATAATTAATAGTAGCTTTCTTGAGAATAATAATCTAAATTTCATCATTTCTATAATTAATTCAACAAATTTTGGAACTCACAACTATCATTTATCAGACTCAGTGTAGGCAATTGTTTCTATGGAAGCCATGTGTTCTCCTGCTTCGAAAGTTAAAATGGCCACCTAGGATAATTCTCAGCAACTTAAAGGAAGGGTCATTGTTACTGCAGCTTAAATGGGCCAGTAACTCAACCACTAATTGCACCATCCATCTCATAATCAAGGAAGCATCATAGATCATGACCACAATAAAAAATGATGTAGGGAGATGAGAGAAAATACTATGGGAATAATGAAAGAGACTTTAAGATGAAAATTATAAGACTCCATTTAATTTCCAATGTGAGCTGTAAATAAAATGAGGGCAAAATCATGAAGAGTATAATGAAAACAGTAACAACAATCACTGTTACAAACTAATGGTTCTTAAAATTGGAGTAATTTCCCCCATGAGGGTAATTTGGGCATATCCTGGGAATAATGGAGAATTTGTAATTGTTTGTTTGTGAATCAAGGATCCGGTTTGGGAGTGCTGCTGATGAGATGTTTGGATAAAACAACAAAGTTTTGTTTTTGTTTTAGATGGGGGTAATGAAATTAATTAAGACCAAGGAAAGGGGTAACTAAGTCAAATAGTTTAAGAACTTCTATCTATCTATCTATCTATCTATCTATCTATCTATCTATCTATCTATCTATCTATCTATCTTTAGTCATTTTCTTTCTTTAATCTTACATTACCATTTCATTTTACACACCAATGCATGAGCATCTACCAAAGTACCAAAAGTCAGTCAGATTTAAATAACATACATTACATACACATAATCATATATACAAAACAACATTTTACCTTTACAATTATCTAATATTATATCTAGAATATATAATAATTCTATTTTATCTTCTACTTTCATTTTCTTGTTCTCTCCTATTCTCCATTCTGATCTTCCTTTTCTTCAACCATTTATACCATGCATTCCAATATAAGTAGTAATCTGTTTCCCCTTTCCCTTTTAATAACATCGTTAATTGGTCCAATTCTGTGCATTCCATTATTTTATTTATTAAACTTGCTTCTGTGGGTTTATATTCTTTTTTCCACTCTTGTGCATAAAGTAGCCTGGCTGCCGTAGTTAAGTGAAGTGAAATATAAAGGACCTCTTTTTAAATTTTTTCAGGCATTATCCCCAGCAAGAATATTTCCAGTTTTAATTCTATATTGTATCCCGTTATATCAATTATCCATTTTCTTACTCTATCCCAGTAAACCCTGGCCTGTGGTTTAAGAAAATTCTCATCGAGAATACCCTTCATTCCTATAGAAAAGAGACATGTTAGAAAGAAATTATGTACTCTGTCTCTCTGGCCACCATTACTCTGTACATGGAAGTAAATATAGATGCTTTATATCACCACTACTGATAAGGCTGTTGGAATGCAAAGTCCTACATTGTGTGTTTATCCTGCATTGTTTATCCTGCTAATAGGATCTTATTGTTAAGAGGAATTCCTCTAGGAACTTCAGCAATAAAATTTTAGTTAGTATCAAATTAGTGTCATGTCTTTAAGCTTTGTGGGAATAGGGGAAAACTGGTTTTGAAAGAAATCATAGTAAAACTGATTAAATAATAATCTAAGGGAAACATTCTATAAATAAATTTCCTGAAATGTTTAGGAAAAATTGGTACTATAGGAGGCAAGGGACCAGCATATTCTGATATCTATCTATAGCTGTTTTATCCTGATATCTGCTTAATTGTCATCATTTCAGCCAAAAACAAGCAATTCTTTCCTTCTATATATCAAAGAAGGATTGGTGTCAACTAATCTCGACAGCCAGAAGATGATAAAAATGCAAGCTGGCATCTTATCTTTTAAAGGGAGCATCTGCAATTGCTACAGAAGAAGACATTATATATGTGCCCAAGAATAACCAACCAAAAATGGAAAATATTTATCTTGCTTTTCATTCATTAATTTATTGTTATTAACACTATAACGAATGCTATAAGATTTCTAGACCAAAATAGCATTCTTCGATTTGAAGTCACAACTACACAATCTCCTTGCTCTGCAGAAGGATGCCCCCTTAACAATTTCCATGTATAAGGTGATGCCACTGTCTCATTGCCCATCCATTATATCTTATTGCCCATTCAATGAACGTGGCTTTAGGTATTCAGTCTGGAAAATCATGGGTTCATTTTTATTCCAATTGAACAATTTCCATCCAAACAATTAATGATGCATAGATGAGGAGGCTGAAGTGAGATGACTGTGTGACAATCTCTTTGGACCCAATTGGTCTGCCAGATGTGCTATTTATTTTCTATGGCTACCCATATCAACGATTGATTCTGGGTATTGACTTTGCTTTTCTGCAAAGTAGAAGCTGCTAAAGACTCTTTATGTGTTTCAAGCTCTAGTATTTTTCTGTTGCCCATTTCTAGATTGTATATGCCTTCCTTCCTGCACATAACATATACATTTTTCCTAGGTTTATAATATTATTTGAGATTACATGTGTGTATTTAATTTTGTAGATATTTGCTTAATCCTTTCAAAAAATAAATGCACTTTCCTTATCTGCATATACAGAAATTTTCAACTAGATAATTTTTTAATATCCTACTCTTGGCATCTAAAATGGAAGCAAATAAGGGAGATGTTACAATGCTCAGCTAATCAATCAATCAGTCAAATATGATAGAAGACTGAAAACAAACTAACAGGGATAAAATAGTATTTAAGTAGCATTTATTTATTTACAGATCAAGACCAAGTCACAAAATACCACACACTATTAGTATATGCATTCATAACAATATATACATATATGAAAGAAATCCTATACAATTAATATTTCATTGAAATCAACAATAGCAATAATGTAAACATTATTTAAAGAGTCTCTGTAAGCACTTTAATTCAATGGATTTGTGATTTTTATAGTATCAATGCAAGACTTTGTAACCTTATGTGGAAATATGTTCCTATCTGATAAAAAATAAAATTAGCAGTAGAGCTATCAGATTCACTGGGAACATCTCGTAACAAATGTTATTCCAACTATATCAATATATCAAGAGTAGATGTCATACTTATGCATTTTGTCAAATAATATTTTTACTGATGTGCCAACCAATAATATTACCCTCATTTGAAAAGGAAAATCTGTGCCATAGATTTTCCCTCCAATTTCAACTGACAGAAGGGGAGTGGTTACCACACTATAAATACACCCCACACACTCTCCTCAGTGCTCTTTGGAAATATGGTTAGCCAGGAGCAGGCATGCTTTATACAACTAGATATTTAAGATAACTGTAAATAGTTTATTAATAAATAGCAGTTATTTGTTTCATCTGGCTGGCTCTGGTGTTATCTGTGGCTGGTAGAATCTTGGTGGTCTCAATCAGACAAAAGCCTCTTCACACATTTAAATTTTATTTGATAACATTGCAAATTTATCTTTTAAATGATCTCTGCTAAGTGAGCTTATTAAGAAAATAGATGTTGATGTCTATTTATTTTTTGTTTTTGTTTTTAATCAACTATGATCCTATTAAATGATACTATTTGTTGTACGATGCTAAAAAGTAATATATGTGAGGCAGTATTATTGTACTGTATATATTTCTTTTAAAAAGAAATGACATTTAAACTTAGATCTTTAAAAGAGATATTTAAAATGTTGCTTATTTTTATGCAACCCATCCATCTCCTGAATAATAAAGAAACTCACTACTACTAAATTATAAATTTAATAAGCTTCTTACCTGAATATTTATTGTACTTTTTTTGTGATATTGGAAAAGGGAAGAAAAATCTAGTAAATGCAGCCTCTTGAAGAGGAAGAGATAAAGAAAAGTTAGTAATTTATTAGTAATCTTTGAAATTGGGAAAGGCTCCTAGCCTTGAGTAACTATAAGTTGACTGGTGTAAAATAATATATTTTACTTCCTTTTTTATTATAGATATATGATGTACTCATGTTGAATTATTAATCTTTATTTTTAATAGGTTTTATACCACAGTTTCTAGCAAGTTGGATAAAGAGCATATTATGTGTGCTACTGATAGACCCATTGGTAAAAATGACTGACAAATGTGGATGCAAAATTCTTACATTCCATGTTCCATTGATTACAGCTTCTTCTAACTATTGTGTAATGGATTTATATAGGGCTATATAAGTTCTGTGCCTCACCTTCACATGTCCAATAAGTCAGGAATTGTTAAAAAAAAGCAACCTATATATCATAGTCATACAAATTATTTCTCTATCATAAAGGTGTGGATTTGCTGTGCTTTGGCGTGATTTGTTGCACTTCTAAGGTGATTTAAAGGACAGAATATTAATTCTGGTGGTGCTTAATGCTATACCTTCTGTGTTATGAATATAGTAGACTTCAACACTTATACTGATATTATCTTAGCATGAGTGGAAGAAGACTGTATGGTAGACATAGATCTATCTGAAGAAACAATTAGCTCAAGTCATTGAGGAAAATATTGTTGTTTGTTATAATGGTGATATACATGATGGTAATTTAAATGATGCACAGACTGGTATCTGGGAATATTTAGGTGTAATGTGATTGCAAGGGTGGAGAACTTTTCAAACCTGTGCTCCAGGAGATTTAATAATCTAAATCTCATCCTCTAGCAAGCCTGCTCCCCGCCCTTGCCATTGCTGGGGCCGTTGAGGGAAAAGGGGTGGTGGGCTCGCTGGAGGATTAGGTTTGAAGAAAAGGGCTGAGCGTGCAGGGGCTGCAGTGTGGCAATCAACAGCTGGGCTGCCTCAGCACAACCCCACAATCTGTCTTTTCCTGCAGGCACTGCAGCTGGCGATGGAGCAGGAAGCTGCACATCTGGCAGGCTGCATGGCTGTCTGGGCATCTGGCAGGCCTAATCGGGTGCCTCCATGTACTGCCTCGAGTATCAGCCTGGTGGTCGCAGGGCTTGGATCCACCTGCACTGCACAGGCTGCTGTCTCCCAGCTGCCTCTTGGGGATGGGGGCTCCCTGCCTTTCTCATTCGCTGGGGCCTTCCCAAGTGGGCAGGCGGGAGTGGCAGGCAGCAGTCTTGCTGAAGAATGAGGTTTGATGATGGGGCAGAATGTGCAGGGTCACAGCATGGCGATGATGCTGACTGGCTGAGCTGCCTCACGGCAACCCTCTGTCTGTCTTTGTTCCTCCAGTGGATCACTCCTTATCATCTGCCCTGGTCCCACCCCCTTCTGCCAGAGATCCCTCTATCTCCCCCAGTTCTGCCCAATCCCCCACAGGCCTCACCCCTGATCCAAGCAATGTCAAGCTGCACTCACCCAAATTAGCCACACCCTCCCATTGGGCCCTGAACACCCAGCTACCACCACCCCTGAGGGCAGCCACAATGCTGATGTGGCCCTCAATGAAATTGAGTTTGATACCTCTGATCTAAACTTTTTCCTGATGGTTCTTAGCAGGGGTGGGTTTCTACTGGTTTGCACTGGTTCTCTAGAACCGGTTGTTAACTTCCTAAGCAGTTCGGAGAACTGGTTGTTGGAAGAAACCTCCTTTTCTTTTCTTTTTTTCACTTTACAGGGCTAATCCTATAAGGAAGGCAGGAAGAAAACATTCTGGTGTTGTTTCTA
>JANHJO010004661.1:11207-21464 GCA_032468235.1 Pseudoxyrhopus heterurus | reverse complement strand
CCTCTCCTTCTCTCTTTCTCCTTCTCTCTTCCTCCTCCTCTTCCATCTTCCTCTTCCCTCCTCCTCCTCCCTCTTCCCTCCTCCTCCTCCTCTTCCCTCCTCCTCCTCCTCCTCCCTCCTCCTCCTCCTTCTTCCTCCTTCCTCTCCTTCTCTCTTTCTCCTTCCTTCCCATAAATATCAATAATATGTGAAAATAAAACAGAAGAATATCAGTGAATAGCAATTCATACTATTGTGTAAGGTCTCCAATTGAATTGTATCTTTCTCATTAGTACTGTATGCTACAGTCAATGCGGAAGAGCATCATTTCTCCCTCTGCAATAGGGATATAAGATTAATATATTTTTGACTAGCAATATATAAATCAAAAACCTAGCCCACATGTATCAAATACGTTCGTCTGCAAATGAGGTTAGCATAAGATAGCAAATTTAGATAAGTTGTTTTCTACAATGGCCCCTTCAGCAGCAGGTTTAT
The DNA here is from genome assembly GCA_032468235.1 of Pseudoxyrhopus heterurus. NCBI lineage: Eukaryota > Metazoa > Chordata > Lepidosauria > Squamata > Pseudoxyrhopus > Pseudoxyrhopus heterurus. The sequence goes on along the minus strand of JANHJO010004661.1, from coordinate 20,987 downwards.
AATGAAATATTTCAATTGTAGCTGATAAAAACCCAAACATTTTGTTAATAAATCTTGTCACATGAGTAACGTTCCACCCTTGAGCAGAGAAAGCTTTTAATATTTCAGTTTTGTAATAGAGCACATATTCTTTTATATCATTTTCTGTGGCAATCATCTCTGATGGGATATATAATTGTCTATCGATGTCTTGTTTCTCCATCCATACATTTCTAATAGCAGAAATGGAAGACACTGTTGGCTTAATAGTTATAGGATATGAACACTAGACTTCATACATATGTTTAGGTGATACAATAATTTTATAATTGATTTTGTGATGCTACTCCTGCCAACGCAATAAATATGGACCAAATTGTATACAATAACAAAAAAAACATACACACATACTCACATATTCACATACACGAGGATAAAGTTCTAACATTAATTTGCAAAAAAAAAAATGTTCTAGCAAATGTATATCAAAATGAACACAAAAATGCATACACAATTTTCTTTTTGAATTCTAAAATGTTAAACTAATCTCATGGCCTATAAAAATGAGAAATAGTGAAAACAAAATCCACAGTTTTATTAAATGCCTCCCTGCTTACAAATTAAATAATTGGTGCTTTGGGGAACAGAACTGATGTTAAATTAGGGAGGACTGTAATATAAGCCACTGTAGGCTCTCAGGGAAAAACTGGTATAAAATAAATGAATAAATAAAATAAGCAACTATCTGCCCCTTGTTTATTATTTGCCTAAATGGCTTGTGATTTATTTGTCAACTCAAAACCCCCTTCAGAATAAATCACTGACATTTGGCAGTGACACAATTTTCTCTCTTTTGGTAGAAGTAGTGGTAGTTGTAAAACAAGAGGCAAAAAGGCTCTCTCTGTGTAGATTTGTGTCTCAACTTTAATCATCACAACATCCCCCCTTCCTCCCGCAAAAGTCATCAACATTTCAAAAATGACCAAATCAGCAATGTCATTGTGTCACACTGGACATATCCTCTGAAAATCTAAGAGGCCAAAAGTATTTTAAAAATAAAAATTTGGTTCTTAATGATAAAAAGTTTTCCATCCCGGCATTAGAACTAATTATAAACTGTGATTCACTGAAAGTCCGAAAACATGGCAAGTCTAAACATTATTTGATGCACCATATAACTGCATATCAAAAAGTTAATATGACCTAGATGGGCAAAAATAAATAAATAATAATAATCCCATATTATTCACTTTTCTCCAGAAAAAGAATGCTATTGTGGACCTTCATTAAAGTCTAGCAAATTGAATTTTTCACAACTTCGTAATATATAACTCTCATCATTCTGTCAATAATATTTTATTATATTATTATTCAGAATTGAATATCTTATGAGCATTTATACTATTACTATTAGCTCCAGGAACAAAGTTGTAGATGTTATGCTAATCACTTAAATTTTGGAAGAAGAATATAAATATTAAATCCATTTATTTTTAAGAACAGCCCCAAGTGCTGGAAAATCTATTTTGCTGTTTTAAGATTCACTGATGGTTTGATGAAATTTGGGCAAATCTTTCAAAGTATTATAAGAATATAATAGAGAATGGAAATATTTAACATAAAAAATGAAGTACACGTATAAAATAAGTAAAATAAATCAGTTCTACATAAACTGATTTTGCAGTTTTATTTGAAAGTTCTTTTACAGGTTTTTTTGGTAGCAAACAACATCATAACCTATTTTAAGCTTTCAATTAAAAAAAGGAGTACCAGATTCACCCATTATTTTCTTCAGACTAGCAGTAAATGGAACAATTATTTAAGTTTTAATCAACTTGTGATTATTTGCTCTGTTGGATTGATAGGTAAGCTGAACAAATGTCCCATAAAGGGACATTAAGATGGATAAGAAAGTATAACTATATATATATAGCTTCTTCTGGTTTGCTCAGCATCCTTTCTTTATAGTCAAATTCTCTCCCCCACCCCCCGAGCTCTCTCATCATAACTACAAAGCAACAAGATTTTCAAGATCAATATTTTGGGTTTAAAACACTTCCTTATCCTCTGGCAGCTCTAAGCTGTTAGTGTGTAAACATGCATACCACAGAAAGATAAAGGAACTTTTTATAACAGTGAAAAGGGTAACATGCCAGCCACCTCCCAAAGATCCATATGATTATATGAAAAAAAAATTTCTTTTCTTTCCCAAAGGGATCTTGCCATAAGGCAATTTTTGTTTTACAGAGACTCAATGAAAATAAATATATTAATTTGGTCAAAGTTTATTAGGTTAAATTATATCAAAGGTATATTCACTGACACAGAGGTTTAGGTTTACTGCTGGAAATTTCTGGAGAGTAACAACAGGGCATCTATTCCAATAGTCAACACAACTAGTAGGATTTCAGGTGTTTGTCAAGGTTCTTCAAGGTTTATTGAGGTTCCATTTAAGAATAGTTTCAGAGATTTCTGTACTTTAAGCCTACATAAGCTAAGTGGTATCCCAGTGTTACACATACCTGTCAATTAGATTCCTTCAAGGTGAGAGAAAACTTGAAGAGTAACTTGAAGTATCCAATATAGATAACTGGATGTTCATTCCATCAGTTCCATAATGCATTGTAATACAAAGAGATGAGACTGCTATGTATTTGGAGACTCCAAGGAGCAGATGAGAAGTTTTAAGAAAAGAGATTTAAAGAGAAAAGTTTCCAAATACTGAAACTAGTATGATATTTAGGTACAAAGAAATATAGATTTTTAGATTTATTTTTTATAAAGATTCTTGATTATTCACTGGCAAAGCGAATGTGTTTCTCTTATTATTGGTAAACATTATTAATATGGTTCATCACATAGTTAGCCAGATGTTTAGACTAGATTTGGCATTTTTATCCACCTATCAAGTCTTTATCCACATATCAAGTTTTATATGTGCAGATGCCTTAATAACCTTAGTCTTGCCATTATTACCACTGTATAAAACTCCTCCCCCTCCCCCCCTCCTCCTCCTCCTTGTTTTTTTTAATCATCATTTTATCATTCTACTCCTCTTTAACTATTGTCATTCACATTTTGAATTAATGGTTTTCTATTACTGCCTGGAAAGCTCAAGAGGCAGTGCTTAGTAGCAAAGCAGTAAGTAAACCATTATGTTTTGTCCTGTCTTGGTAGTATTCTTTTGCAACAACTTCTCTCTTTGATGAAATATCAGATAAGTAGATATTCTCCTGATGATAAATACAGGTCCAGCTGCAGGGTTTAGACTGGTGATAGAATTTGACTTCTCCTTTCATGCATGCAAGAGATAAGCAACATGAGTTGTACTTTGAGCCCATTTCTAATTAAATGCTGTCTATAACTTGCCTTTTGCTTGTGTCAAGAGACCTGACATGAAAATCAGAAGCAAAACAGTAATTAGAAAAGAGCAGCAACTACAGGGAGCATCAGTCCACAGATTCCTTTCATTTACACTCTCACTCACTCACACACATGTACATACACACAATGAGAGACATACTGCACTGCATGTTAGTCTACATGGAAAGCTAATTTCCTTCCAAATTTAAACGCAAGGTGACATTGTGTTTCTTAAAGGGCTAGTTACCCCTGTAACTAGGGGCCGCGGTGGCTCATGAGGTAAGACGCTGGGCCTGCGCACTGCTGAGGTTGGAAGCTTGGCGGTTCAATTCCTGTGAGTGAATAAACTGTGGAGGGACAAGAAAGGAGCCTCCCCTGACTGCCTAGCGGCATTCAGGTAAAGATAACACCGCCAAAAAAAATCCTTTCACAGAGGCAGCCAGCCATCTCAGTGATCCCTGGCTAACATGTGCCATACGCTAAATAAACAAACCCCTGTACCTATCACCAACAAAACTACAGAAGGAAATGTATTTCCCTTCAAAAGCTGAAACAATGCCATCCTTTCTTTATTTAGTTTTGATATTTTGTGCCTTTAAAATGAAATTTTAAATAGAAGGTCTGTAATGTGAAATTGTGGAACAGGGATTTATTGTGGTGTGTGTGAACCTACAATTTAGCATTGTATTATCATGATCAAAGCTTAAAGTAGGGATTACTTCCAATTTTTGTTATGAGTCATTAATTGTGATAGGATAACTCTTGATTGAAGTAATTATTTCTTATTTTTGAGTGTTTTATTGCTTAATTGGTAAATAGAACAGTTTTCTTGTAGGCTTCTGGCTAGTGGTATCTGAAATCAAGAAGGAATAAAAAACAAACAATTTTCCTTTGCATGATGGAGACCAGTTTGCTGAGCTGGCAGGAGGCCAACTGACAACTTCAATTAAATTTAGTTTAGACAACAGAAAAAGAACAGTAAACTGAGCTTCTTACCACTTTTAAAGCGATCGATTGATCAATGATAGATGATTAGAGAGACACACACAGAGAGAAAGAAATGATAGATAGATAGATGATAGATAGATAGATAGATAGATAGATAGATAGATAGATAGATAGATAGATATGGATGGATGGATGGATGTTCAGAATAACTGAATTCATGTAGATAAAAACATTTGTGGATAATTTGAATCAGAAATCTGAGAATTTGAATAAAAAAATTGATGATTTGGACTGTGTGGAATAATGCCACCAGGAAAAACAAATGAAAACATTTCACTTCTCATCCAAGAAGATGAACTGAAGAAGCTTCTTGGATGAGAAGCAAAGAAAAACCAGAAAGTCCAGTTGCCTCTTGAAAAACCACCTTTGGGTTCTATCTGTTCACTGCTGCTACCCATTGGTGCTGTATCCGAGTCCCTTTTTCTGGATTGTGCTTTTAATCTTCCTCTAAGTTTTGAAGACTTTTTATTACTTTTTTTTTGCATGTGGGATAATGAATCACTATCTTTTAGAAAGCAGAATCACAATGTGACTAGCAATACATGATTATTAACTCAATATTAAATACAAAACCTAATTTATCAAAAGATATTTTAGTTTAACCTATCTGTGAATGGGTCCTTTATTTCAATAAGAATTTTAAGTGGCATGTTTTTCAAATAACCCTCCTCACAGAAAGCCCATATTAGTCTCTGCTAAATTGTTGAAATGAGTTTTTCTTACATTGATATATTGGCCAGTCTAATTATAAATTAGTATTCCTTACAATTATATACCAGTGTGAAATGGTTGGCTGTGAAAAAGCGGTTATGGCTTTATTTGAAGGAAGTATATACATATCTCTTGTTGAAACTATCACCTTATGATACCATTTTGACCATCTGTATACTGTAATTATCTTCTCTGATTGAAGCAATTTATTTCTGTTTCCTTCTCTCCAAGCATCAGTTTGTTACCAATGCATATTCATTTTTTCTTTCCTTTACCTGAGTGTAGAAATGCTCTTTAATGCTGCTAAAAATGAAATTTGATTCCCCATGAAAATAATGTTCATTTGTCGCTGTTCTTAATTATGTTATTTTGAAATGTTCAGTAATTTACCAATTCTCATACTTTCCCAATGACATATATCAGGAAGCTACTGGGAATGCTGTTTCTGACAGAAAGGTGAGTGATGTTTTTTTGGAGCCGTAATGCCAGAATAATGCATTTTCTAATTATTGTCTCTAAAGTGAGGGAAATTAGTGTTTCATATTCAACAAGAAAACTGAATATGGTGGTTCCTGATGAACCAAACAGCTCTCAAGCTGTATTAAGATCTGTGTCTCCAACGAGCACACTAACGTCAGAGATCAATAAGGTGTGAACACAACTATTCCATAGGTAGAGATTCCAGCTAATAACTCAAATTCAGCACAAACTTCCCAGGTATATCTACAGTCAATCACACTGATTTCTCATTGGAATAAATAAAGAGGCATCTGTATCCCAACTGAAATTCCTATCCGTCAGGCACAAGCAACCAGAACCACTCACGGATATGACCAAGTAGATATTTTGTTCATCACCTTGGGAAACAGTAGCTATAGACCTAGAGGTTTGACTTCAGACATTTTCTCCCCCAAATGGATTTTAAACTGGAATGTCTACTCCCGCTCCCCTTCAGCTGGTGATTCCACATCATCTAATTATTCAAGGATGCTGAAACTAAGGGTGATTAAAGTGACAGTTTAATATACTTCAAATTCACCTGTAAAAAGGACTGGTAGATCCCCATATATTGATATGAGAGTTGATTGAAAAACATTAGAAACTAGGGTTCATAGTTGGGGGGAGGGACAAAGAAGTCTAAGGCAGCAAAGCATTTAACAGGATGTTGGCAGATTTTAACGTCTAATTCTTTTAAGCTGCCTTCTAGTGATCTCTCCTTATGAAGCACTATTTGGTCCTAGTCCACTAGTTCTGGGCTCATCTTCAGGACTGGATCTCCCAGAGAGACATAAAAAATTCAAGCCATCAGGCTTAAGGGAATCCACTTACTATTTGGCAGTGATAGTTTTTATTGAGGGGTGGGGTTACAAGATTTTCAGCAGCTGAGCAATTTTGTGCCTTTGTTCTCTAATACACTACAGTGGAGGCATTTTTTCAGTTTCTTTCTAACAGCTTTTCCCTTTTGGTGGGAGGAGAGGTCTTTTCATTGATAAAAGATAAGTTTGCATTATATTTACAGAATGGTCAAAACTTATAACTAATCATTTCAAGCAATAAAAATTCAGAGAGAAAGAATAAACAACTTCTTTGTTCTTCCTAGTGAATTTTAATTTTTGCAAAAAATTGGATACAGTAAATAGTAAGAGTAAATATCCTACCATCTAATTAGTAAACATAATATAATAACAACTATATACATCCAGCCTAGGCAGATGCTGGATAGGAATGGATGGCACACTCCTTGTTGGATGGCACATTGGTTCAACTATACTTTTTATCCATATTTTCTTTTGGATTACATATCAGTACAAATAAGAAACCTTAAATGGTTTAATGTTAACTTCTAAAAATAAATTCACTTCCCACTGCACTATTATGTGCATATTCCATATTAACTAGTAATACTTCCCACATTTTCATTTGTTATCTGGAAATTCTGAAGGCCAGATCACATACCTCTTTATAATTTATATAGTTGAAATAACTGGTAATGCTATTTAAATATTGATGTCTCTAGTTCAGTTAGGTTTCCAAGTGCCCTTATGTAAGCACTAGCCTAATAGTTTTTTTTAAAAAAATGAAATTCAATTTATTCCACTTATTACCCACATTTTGCACCAGCTAATATTCAGATTACCACAGTTCAGTGATGAATAATTATACAGTTAACCCAATTTTCTGCATCTGTATAACATATTAAAGAATAGATGAAATACAGGTTGGATGATGAGGATGTTGAGATTAGAAGTGTATGAAATACTAGTCTAAAATGTGATTGATAGACTGATAGCTGGTTGAGTTGAATGAGCCCAACAGCAGCTGTTTTTTTTTTCCAATGAAAATTCCACCAATTATTTCATTTTATTGTCCAGTCAGTTTGAGCCTGACAGGGTTCAAACTGAAAAATTCCAACCTCGAACTCTTCCAGAGACTGTATCTATGTGTGGTTGAGATTATTGTTTATAAAATATGCAAGGTAACATAAGTGCATTGGAAGAGGGAGAAGGAAATATTTTTATAAAACAAGCAGGAGGTTTACGGTAAGAAAATAAAAGCAAATGGAATATCCTAGATCTCCTTGTTCTTAATAGGAAAATAATGACTGAAAGAAGTCTAAGTAGCATAATTGTTAGATTATCAAACAGGGGAAATCTGAAGTTAGATGGACACTTTTACTATGAAGCTCACTTGGGATGGTAATGAATTATTACAGAGTAATCCATTTTGTGAGCGCAATCTATCAGTGTAATTTTATGAGAATAGGAAGAGGGCCGTGTTTATCATCGTAAGCAGGTATGAGGGGTGATTAGATATAAATGAAAAAAAAATAGCTTCAAAATTCATGACATCAGCGAGTAGAATTACATTTTAAAAGAAAGCCTTAGAAACATAAATTTTAGCTAATGCTGTTATACGAAAAGAATTAAGTAAGACTGAAATGTCATTGGAATGGCTTAGAGTTTTCAGACTAATTTTTCCTGTTTGAAAGTTTATGGTAAAATAAGTAACTTTTGAATTGTAAGCCACCCAAATTCACTGACTGAGATGGGTAGCCATAGAAGCTGAATAAATAACATAAATAAAACCTGAATCTTAAGTCATTGATTTTGTCCTTAATCTTCCTGGGAAAAATCAGCCTAATTTGTGGTGGAACTGAAGAGTATTAACAGGTACCCTGAATAAGTCTGTTTCTCTAGTTAAAACTCCTCCTCCCTCTCTCTCATGATCAGTCAAATCCCCCTCACCCCCCAATACTTAGCTAATGAAGAAAACATAGAATGGCATGGAAAACCTACACATTTGCAATCCTATTACGTGGGGATTATGCAAACATCTCTTTTAATGTGTCACGCAAGTTCTTTGAGTCGTAAATGTAGGCCTGTGGCAAGGATTAGTGGCTTAATTCCAAGTTTTGAACTTTTATTTTAAAAGAAAGGCAATTTGGAATCATGTCCTTTTTAGTCTGAGTTTTATTCTGTGGAAATGAAGTTATTTTTCTGATGATTACCTGAAGATAAAAGGGAGAATGGATAGCAATTCACTAATCATCCCATTATTGCTTTGTTTTAAAGAAAAAAGAAATGGAGAAAGAGTTTTGTTTTTTCCTCTTCTCGGATAACTGCTTTGCAGAAAGAGCTGCTTTATATCCACGAAAACAATGATTTTAATTGCATTATCTTAACTATGAGCTGGCATGTGTTAATATCTAAAAAATTTAAAAACTTCATTCACAATCTTCACTATCTTTCCCAGTCTTGAAAGTATATCTCCCATCAGTATCAACCTTTTATTTTTCTTCTCACTTAGGAAATAGCAAGGACTATCCTTTCTGATTGGGAAGAATATATTAGGTTGTTAAATTTCTATTTTCAAACAGGAATGCTATCTCCCAAAGCTGCTATCATCATCATCGTCAGTGTCATCTGATTGAAAGTGCAGATTGTGCAAAGAAGGAAAAGAAACAGTAGAGCATATATTCTGATAATGCAGGAAGATCGTTCAAACTGATTATAACCAACCAACATAGCACAGTGACCAAAATGATTCATTAGAACATCTGTAAAAATTAGCATATGACAGTAATGAAAAATTGGTGGGAACATAGAGTTGAAAAAGTAGTCAAAATGAGCTTATTAAAGTACTCTGAGATCTCTGAACACAGACTGATAAAGTCTTGCTTCATAACACCCCAGATTTAACTGTGGTTAAAAAGAAGAAAGTGTGAATAATTGTTGTGGCAATACCAAGGGATAGTACAATAGAAGACCAAGAACTGGAGAAGAGCATAAAGAATCAAGATCTGAAAATCAAAACTGAAAGAGTGTGGCATAAACCAGTCATGGTGGTCTTATTGGGCATCCGCACACTGGGTGCCATACCAAAAAATCTTGTATGGCACTTAAAAAATCTTTGTATTGACAAAATTTCCATCTGTCAATTGCCAGAGGCCACACTGCTTAGATCTCCATATATTCTACACTGATACATTATGATATCATAGGCTCTTGGGAAGACCTCGATGCATATGAAGGCTAACACCAACTAAACAGCTGGCAGCTGTGATTTCATATTGTTGTGAATAGATAATAGTAATAATAATTCACTGGTCAACACAATTTTTCTGGCATGAGGTACTCTTAACGATTCTAAGGTAATTTTGAGGTGCTGATTCCGAATCTGGCATCCGTTTTTTTCTAGCACATCAGGTTTTTGAGATAT
>JANHJO010004660.1:44831-55854 GCA_032468235.1 Pseudoxyrhopus heterurus | reverse complement strand
GTGAGTTTCAACTTATATCTCCCAAGGGGAGGGGGTGGGCTCCACCTTCCAACACCAGGCAACTGAAAGTATCTTTATCAAACTTAGTGGAAATAAGACTTAATTTAAATAAGACAGAAGCTCCTAGGAACAATTCCTGACCTAGGCTAAGTGATAGCATGATAATCATCTTGAATTGCTTCCCATATATTGTAGGTTTTCATAAACCACTTAGAAAAGAAAAAAATTTGAGTTGTGGATAATTTGCTAGCAGGTCACTTAATTGGAATTTCTAAGCCGCCCGGAGTCCTCTGGGAATGGGGCAGCATAGAAATTCCAACAAATAAATAATAAATAATGATATCCTAGCAGTGAATGAGTAAAAGTGAGAATGTGGACATTCTACTGTGATTGTTTGCAAGTTTGTTGCTCTGAAAATTTGGAAATACGAGTCACCCCCCCACCCCCAATATCTGCGTGAGATAAGAAAATGTAACATTTTATGTAAAGTTTTCATTTTTCCTTGATTAATCAGGATTTCATTTCTTACTGTTGCTTTAAATCATCCTTCATGCATTCTTCTAAAAGCTAATTTAGAACCAGAAGACAGAAAAATAATTTTGCTATTGCTGTTTCTGGAGCAAGAAAAATGTAGTGCAAAAGGTGGAAAGTACATAAAATGGTTTCTGCTACTGTTCTGGGAATCTGATTTAAATTTTATTATCAATGCAAATGAGATTCTTTAAAAGTTTTATATGCAAATTGAACAATAGAAAGTCAAGTAACAAATAATACCTACTATCCTAATATTTAATACTTTGAAGTAAAATATTTGTAAAGTTACATTCAGACCAGCAATTAATTTATGTGTTATACTTTGAATTAACAGGTCTATAACTCATTAAAAACACTACAGGTAATCCTTGACTTACAGCCACAATTGAGCCCAACATTTCTGTTGCTAAGTGAAACAGGTATTAAGTGAATTCTGCCCCATTTTACGACTTTTCTTGCCACAATTGTTAAGTGAATCACTGCAGTTGTTAAGATAGTAACTACCTTAACACAATTGTTAAGTGAATCTGGTTTCCCCATTAATTTTGCTTGTCAGGTCACAAAAGCTGATCACATGACCCCAGGATACTGCAATTGTCATAAATATGAATCAGTTGCCAACTGTCTGAATTTTGATCATGTGACCATGGGGATACTGAATTGGTGATAAGTGTGAAAAAATAATCATAAGTCACTTTCAGTGCCATTATAACTTTCAATGGTCACTAAGTGAATTGTTATAAGTTGAGGACTACCTATATTTTCTGCTAATAGTCCAGTCCTTCCCTAAACTTCAAATTTCCAACGCTTACTAGGAATTATGTCACACATCTGGAGTGTCACAGATCAGGCAAGGCTAATCTGAAAGGAAATCCTCATGTTGTTCCTCCTCCAAATGGTTATTGTATCAACTTTTCATTATTGGAGTCATCTTCATTTTGCATTAATCTAAATAAATTCATTTCTATTACTAATGTCTTAATAAATATTACCACGTCTATTTCTCACCTCATGAGAAAATTTCCCCCATTCTCGTGAGAGAATCACGTTTTTGAAAAAATAAATTCATGGTTCAATATTATTGGGTATAATATTGGGGAGAGGATAAATGCCCAAAATATGTAAATCAAGTATTGCAGAATGTGAGGAAGGGGGAAAGAAAGAAACATACATGACTAGATTGCAATGATATACTGAAGCATAAGACAAAATCTACAAAGTGCTCTAGATAAAATTTAAGGCAATTCGTTCTTCCTGATACAGAACTGCTCAGTAGTATTTCATTATGGCTCATATTTGCTTTCTCTTCCAGAGTATCAATCTTTAGGTATGGAGTACGTATTGATCCAGCAAGGCACTATTTGCAATTCAGCTTAATTTAACAAAGATTTCTAAATCTGTTGTGGGTCAAAAGAATTACTGTAAAGATGTTCTGCTATATATTGGGGTCTACAGTAATTCAGTAGAGTGCAGTGATATCACTATAGAGCCCCTTGAGCATCAGGGCTTTTTCCTGTAAAATGGACAGCATAAAGACTGCAAGCTTAATCTCTATAGAGTAGAGTGCAACCCTCTTCCTAGACTGAGTGTACAGCCAAAATAAACTTCTCTGTCACAGGGCTTAGGCACAGTAGTCTCTTGTAGGGAAAAAGTGGTTGCCATCTTACAAACTTGTTCAGGAAAAAAATGTGGCAAAGATCCACACACTGCACAATGTCAAGAGAAACCCAAGATTTCTCTTGACCATTGTTTGTTGCATTCATAGCTGCTCGGAGATGGAATGTTGGGAAAGGAAATGTTATTTCTTCAGCTCAGCCCGGGGCATTTTGAACATGCTTTGCCTTGACCTGTAATGGGAAAAGAAGAAATTAAGAAAATTGAACCTTGATGGTTGGTAAGCCACAATAAAGGTATGGATGATTTGGAAATAGGAAGCTTTAGAGATTTTGTTGTAGTTTGGCAGCTCTCAGTCCCTCACTGTTGGTTCATGCTATAAGATAGGGCTTTAAAAATCCTCTCTACCCTGATAAATATACCACACACTACTTTTTAGCATCATCCCTAGCATTATTTGTTTGTCAGCATGTGACAAAAACTTACAGTATTGCAATGATGATTGTTTCCCACTCTGCAGACCATTATGTTCATTTCCTTATTAAGTATTAACACCAGAACAGGGAGCTGCCTACACTATATTTGGTATTTTGTACACCCCCAAATGGCTTTCACACTCCTTTTGTGGCTAATTAAATAGTCGTCTTTAGCCTAATAATGACATTTGCTTGAACTTCAATGCTGCCTAGCAAAGATTTCTCACAGATATGGAAAGATACTCACAGTTCAAAGTTTTCCATAATCTCATCCCTAATAGAAGAAAGGAATAGTATCAATGACATATATATATTTATATATATATATACATACACACACACACACACACACACACACACAGCGCATATTGCCACTTCCACATGATAGTTCTCACAAAAACTAGGCTGGGAACCACAAAAATAGTGATTGAACTGGACATCATCACACAGAAAAGCAGGGAAAAGGAAGGTCTCCCAGTTATGCTATGGCAAAATCACATTTCTGAAGCAGTTATAAAAAATAACTGGAGATTGGAGGTACTTGCACAAATGATTGAAGAAATTTTCAAACTACCACATAGACAATATTGGGGGGTGGGCAGCATGCCGTACTATATAATAAATCACCCTTACTCATATATGTCATCGAGGTTCATTCGACGATAAAACTTGGCAAGCCGCACCGCCAAGATGATACTTGGCAACAGAAAGATTGTGCACCAGGCCAGACTGAACCAGAAGGCATTCTAGGAGGGGGAAAGAGAAGGGATAAATTGTTTGAGGCAATGCTTTACGTGTTTCAGCACAGCTTTAGTTGGCTGAGACTGCCAAGAGAAATATCTCTAATGATGGACATATCTTCACACAGTAGGTATTTGCATCTTGTCTTAATATGCACTACAGCCTTCTTTATGTACCTCTCACTCCCGTTTCTGTTCAGAGGTATGTGACCTCTGATTTCTCCCTACATTTTTTCTCAAAATTAAGAAATGGGTTGTTACAGCAAACTGATGCCCAAGACAATTATAATGATATGCTCTTATTTACAATTTAGTGTTACACTCTGTTGTAGCTACCATCTCTTGCCTTAATTCCATGTTCATATGATTAGCAATCCTACATCTCAATTAATATTCTGATTAGTCCTCCTGATTTTCTCACCAAAGAATCAACAAGGTAATTGCAGACAACGGTATTCACGCTATCCAGCGCCCAGGCTACAGGACCGCAGCGACCAAATTCTCCTATGATCTGCCAACAAAGATTTAAAAGGAAAACAAAACATTTCATTAGATGTTTCATCAGAGAAAACCAAGCCCTGGTCTTCTGGACAATAATTTTCATTATTTGACCACCATATGTTTTGAAATCTTCTACAATAATTTATTTTCCAACCCAGAAGGAAAAGTTCAATCCCTCAATAATTGTATTCTGCATTTTCATGGCTGTCCTTATACAATATACTATGCTTAAACCCTGATTAACAAAGCACAATTGGTATATTGAAACAAATCTATAAATTTTGTCTGGGTCGCCAAACAATTCTACTGATCTTCATACAATATACCAAGGAAATCGAAAGGTTCTTGGCTTAAAAAATAGTCATGCCTCTTGAGTTGTTGTTCGGTAAGGGTTTGACCAAGGACAGATAACTTCATAGTGTTGGCAAGATAAAAGTGTAAGCCCAGCAAGTCCATCCTTATTCCATTAGAAATGATTGATAATACTTACAGAACGCTCAACCCATGTCAGAAAAGAGGAAAAATCATTCACTATGTTCCATATAAAACTCTTGGTCTCCTAGATGGAAGTAGAGAAGAAGATGGGTTCAAACCCAGGAAATGGTTTGGTTTTGGATATAAATATTCTATATAAACTGCAATGCAGATCCATTAGTTTTGGAGCATAAATACAGTGGAACCTCGGAACGCGAACACCTCTGTTCAAGACCAATTTGGAACACGACCGAAAAAGCCAGCCAAGTTTTGAATTGGTTCCCGACTCAAAACTCTGTTGGCGAACAAAAAAATGGCGCAGAAAGAGTCCTTTCCACGCTGTTTCCCCTTTTGCGCATGCACAGAATGTCTGCACATGCACAGTGAGGGTCGCTTCAGAACGCGACCACTTTAGAACACGACCACAGTCCGGGAATGGATTGCGATTGCGTTCCGAGGTTCCACTGTATAGCAATAGCACTTAGACTTATATACCGTTTCATAGTGTTTTAAGATGTCTCTAAGAGGTTTACAAAGTCAGCATATTGACCCCCAACAATCTGGGTCCTCATTTTATCAACCTTGGAAGGATGGAGTCAACCTTGAGTTGGTGAGAATCGAATTCCTGGAGTGAGCAGTGAGTTAGCCTGCAGTACTGCATTCTAATCACTGCACTACCATGGCTCTATTCTATAAATTGCATTGCAGTCCATGAATGGAAATGAAGCTCTAGAAGACTTGGCGGGGGGAGAGAAGGAGAGAGCAAGCAGAGCTCTTTCGTGCAAGATCTGCTAGTGGTAATAAGGCTCTCTATGCTTAAATTACTCAGAAGAACTTCTTCAGATTTCCTGCAAGCATAAGAAGTATGACCATACTACTACAGGTAGTCCTGGACCTAGGACTATTTGATTGTAGAAAAAGTGCCTTATGACCAGTTTTCAAAGCTAAGACCACCAAACCACTCCTATGGATGCAGGAATGCAAGTGGCTCCCATTTACAACTGGTTGCAGTAACTTGTGATCATATGATTGAGACTTGCAACCTACCCAGCCATCTTCCTACAAGCAAAGTCAATTGGGGAAGCCAGATTCACTTAAAGATTATGTGATTCACTTAATGATATGATTTGCTTAATGACTGCAGTAACCATGGTCATAAAATTGTGATCCAATTACGTGATGACTTCCTTAATAACAATATTGTTTATCAACCAACATTCTGGCCCTAACTGTGTCATAAGTCAAAAACTACCTATATTCATGAAAGTAGCACAATATTTTTAAGGTTTTGAAGCTAGCCTAAGGTATCTACCTATTGGCTTAATGAATGGATTCCTTAAAGTAGCAGCATTTTCCTTCAGACCACTTAATGAACAACAGCACTCCCACAATGTCTGAAGCACTTTTTCTAAATCCTTTTTTAAGCATGCAGAGCCCTAGGAAATAATGTGCTGTATCCTGGAGCTTCTGCTCATCCCCTCTCATGATTTTGTGTTCCAGAACTCACTTTAGATTGCTGATGTCAATTCTGATCAAAATGCTGGGGCCAATTTGCAGAGTTTATTCACAATGTAAACAAACAAACATACTAAGGTACTGATGAAGACTTACATTTTTTATAACTTCCTCTGTCTGGTGCTTTATAAATGAATTGGTCTCATTTATTTCCGACAGCGTGAGGTTTATCAGATTCTGGTGGGATATATCAGTGTTAGGTTCTTTCAAAAGCTTCTCTTCAAATACATCTGAGATGTCTGCTCGAGAAAAATAGCTTACACACCTAGCATCACAAATCCCACAGCATATTGAAAGCTGGGATATGTCCTTTGATATATTTTTATTAAATTAAACATGAAGGGAATGATGTCAATAAGCATTTTAAATCACTGATATTCAACTTCACACAAATGGCTCTGCTTATGCTATAGATCAGGGGAGTCAAACTGGCGGCATGTGGGCTGAATGCGTCATGCAGGCCATGCCCAACCAGCTCTGCAGAGGGAAAAAACACTGTATATCACGCGACATGGTGAGTTTGACACCCGTACTATAGATGGGCCTCCCATACTCATTCTCTCCTTTGTGTGATGTCTACCAACCTCTTAACTGTGTTCAGTTTCATCATAAATTTAAAACCTTTTTATGCCAAGGTAAATTTCTGAACTCTCCAACTTGCACTTGGTAATACGAAGTCACGATTTTCTATCTCTTATCTCAAGGCCCAAACAGATTGGCCTCTAGCAGAACTTCTGAAATATCTCAACGAAGGTCCGTTACAGAAATCTTTAGGAACCCTAGAATCAAAGGCCTCTTTCCCCGTTTTTCACTTCCACCCAGCCTGCTTACTGGAATTTGAGGTGTAGATTTCTGCAAGCTCTGAATGCTTCTCTTCAAGGCATGCTGAGGGAGAAAACAAATAAATTCCTCATTCAGTGATACCAGGTTTGGTCAAAGAAGATAGAGACAAGGGAAACCACACTCACAATTTCTGGAAGAAAATTGAGGTTTATCCACTTTTGGATCGCCTTCAGCTCATTAGCTTGTTGTTGCAATTTTCTACTTATGTCAGGTCTACTTCTTGTCTGAAAATGAATGAAAGAAAATACAGTATATATATATATATATGTGTATATGTATATGTATATATATATACATACATACCCGTGTTTCTTAGAAAATAAGACAGGGTCTTATTTTCTTTTGATCCCGAAATAAGTGCTTGGCCTTAGTTTCGGGGACGTCTTATTTTTTTTGAGGTACAGGAGAATCACTTCCTTGAGGTTCAGAAAGGGCTGCCTCCTGTGCTGGTCATGCCCATTCCTTCACTAGGGTTTATTTTGGGGGTAGGGTGTATATTAGCCCCCACAAAAAAATTAGGCTTGGGCTTATTTTTGAGGAGGGTCGTATTGTCGGAGAAACGGGTAGTTTTAAATTTGTTTCATGATAGGATACAAATTCAGGACTATGATAAAGTGTAAGTCATAGGTGTTTTTAAAGCTAAAACTTAGAAAAATGAAATATGTTCACATGAAGATATTTGGCTGCAGTAAAAATGAATAGGAAAGTAAAGTATTATGCTTCTAACATTTCACATTAAATGATTTTGAATGTTAAACCTCCCTCCCCTTCATATTTGATATACAAGTATTGCTTTATGTTGAACCAAATGTGATTAAAAGAAGAAATTAATACTCATTCAAAGGGGTCTTCGCATCACATTTTGGTATGTGTTCTGGTGAATGCAATTTAGATTTACATGCTTGTTTGTTTTAACAGAAGTCCACAAGTTAACATACAGATCTTTCAACAAAGCACTCCACTTGAGAGCAATCATTCTTCTGAATCCACTTTCCAAAGCTGTGAACACTGTTCCTTCAAGGCCCTGAGATCCTTCTACTAGAAGAGAAAGACACATTCCAACTGCACTCCAAATCTATGCATGTTAATGGCAAAAATAAATTCCTATTTTGTTAAACGTAGGTTGTAGTATGATAAGTAATTCCTGATTTCATTGTGCCATGCTTTTCTATGGAGAAAAACAAAGCATGGTACTTGGAAAATGCAGGGCCAACCAAATCTATTCCCAATACCTGAGAATAAAGATTCAGGTCTGCATTTAAGGAACAGCTTCATTAATTAGAAAAATCCTTAATGATTGTTAAGACAGTACTGAAAGTTCCTTTTAACACAATAGCTTGCCCTTTCAAAGAACAGCACTTTCGGTTGTTGCTGTTTTTGTCTGTTTGTGTACAATATTCCAGTATTTCTCAACTTTATCTCCATGTTCCCAACAAGTTTAACTGAATTCTTGATTGGGCTGCTTCAGCTGTGCTTCTGAGCTGATTACATTTTTACAAAATCAAGGTGTTTCCATTCCTCAATTCTTTCAAATGGTTTTGAAGCCAGTCATGTGTTTGTAGCATCACAGCACACAGAATTGCCATAATACATCCTCAACCAACCATGCCCATCCCAAGCTACTGCAAGTCTTGAGAAGTAAAAATGGCTTGTCTACCAATTCATGCAAGATCAACTGCCGGTGCTCACAAGCAGCCCATATTCATATTTCCAGAATGTTTTATGTAAAAGAAAGATCAGGTCTTGACCTTCTTCCATTATGATATCTTGCCTGAAAACCAAAGAATGCTATCATATCGCCCCTCTCATATTCTTCCTCAGTCATCTTTTATCAGAGCTAAACTTATTTATCTAGTTCAATTTCTTTTCATAGGAAAGAGTTCCTAACCCAATGAAAACACCCTATTGGCCTCCTCTAAATCTATTCTAGTTTCTCTGAATGCTGGTATCATGCAACATGCTGGTCTGGATGCAATACTTGAAATGTATCTGACCAAAGCAAAAGAAAAGTATTTTTGAAGCTAAAAGCTGTCAGCAAAAGAAGTCAGACATTTCTGAAAGGACACACACAGCAGAGCTTATCTCCCAAGAAATGTTGAAATAATTAACTGAGTTTTCTAGCACTATGAATTAATGTCCCTTTTACAGATAGACTCTTCGCTTGGGGTGATATCATCCTGGTGTGTGCATGCCATATTCCATGGTAATAGGGAAAAAAGGGAACTCTTGTCAAACTTTATCCTGCTTGGACTCCTGAAAGCATGGAAACTGTTGTAAGAATCAGCAAAAAAAGTTAAAATAGTCTACATCGCTTTAAACATGGAATTAGCAGGTGGCACAGATTTCTCTTGTCATCTGCAAAAACATTTTAGCAGCTGCTGGAAGGGCCTTCCATGAAACCATCAAGCTATATTTCCCATGTGAGGACCTGAAGAGTACGTCAGCCACAGCTTTAGAATCAAAAAGTGCAGCAAGACAAGAATTCCTGTTGATGAGAAAAAAGAGACCTCACAAAGATTTGGTAAAACATCACCAATGCAAATGCTTAGCTGCCAAATTGCAAAGGATGACATAAGAAGCAAAGAGCCCAGATCTGATTCTTGATAGGCAAAAGAGTTCTTGTGGAATAGCCCTGACAGAGTATCGCTACTTTAAAGTGGTAACAGAATAGGAACTGCTTCAGATTCTTTAATAAGGAAATTTTGGTTAGATGAAATTCCTTTGCTTCTATCCAAACTAAGGTAATCAGTAGAAACGTAACTCTTAGGAGTAGGGCTAAGTTAATTGTCTACAATAGGCATCTACCCAGTTGTGCAGCATATGGAACCTATGGGACTGCTACGAAGTCCTATCAATTGTTCTCCAAGATGAGGCACTTCCACCATCCTAAGACCATATGGTTGGAAGCATGTTAAAAAGATATTTACAGCAGAGAATGTCATAAAATGTATACAAAATGAAATGCTTGGATTACAGCTGCATTTTCCAGGATGCAAACTTCAGAGCTTACACAAAACTTTCCCATTCACTCAATGTAAGTGTAGATCATTGCTTTAGATTATATTGTCAAGATAGGCAGATAGAAAGAAGTTTAAGAAAGACTTAAACATCCCACCTCACGCTGACCTTATGGATATATAATCCAAGTAGTCATTTGGAATAGCATGTTATAAAAAATGTTAAAGCATTATAATAGCAATGTTGACTCAAAGTACAGGTCATAATCACTTAGGACAGCAAGATGTCTTGACCCAGGGACACTTATAAGGCGTATATGATATAGTTTGAACTAAGCTCCCTCTTTTTTTAGCTTGGAGACCATTGCAGTGATGGGGAATCTCAGCCTGTGAGATTTCCAGCAAAATATTACCCTTCTAATAAACTATTTCAGAAGTTCCATGACTGGTCCTCATTTGGAATTCCTGCAAAATCTTCAATATTTCAGCTGTCCCATGTCCTTCCCAAAAGGGGAATACAAAAGCATAAAAATGGAGTTGCTGAATCAAACTAGCCATCAATCTAATCTATCTTGCGTTCACATAATGAGCCAGATACATTCAAGAAGCTTATGAATAAGAGGTCAATCTCTTCCACTGTTGCTACCCATATCTAAAGCATGTGACATTGCAACTGCAGCTCTGGCAGGGTATTGACAAACTAAGACATCTCAGTTAATATCCTATTCAAAATACCAGGACAGATGAGCAAATGGATCTAGTCTTCAAACCAGATACAGTTCATCAGTCTTTATCTATATTTAAGTCAACCCAGTTGTCGAAATAGGACATCATAGCAAACTACAGAATTGGTCCAAATGGAAAGGGAGAGAACTGGAACATTTGAGTCAAGTTCATTTACAAAAATCAACCAAGTGTAAGTGATCAGATACAAACGTGAACCACTTAAAGACTAAAATATTAAAGAATGAAATTATAGAAAATTTCATTTAACACAAAATATTTCATTGCTTGTTTTATTAAATTTGACGTTTATTTCAAAACATAACCATAATATGCTTTGTGGCTAATTCACTGCTTTTTATATATCTGGAAATTCTAAAGACAGTATAAAGTACATATCAAATTCCTACCCACAATCATGAATGCCACCATTCAATCTTTTGTAAACATGACAAGTTAATAATCACCCATAATCAATGATTATTCAAGAGTAAGTGAAAAGTAAATATAAAATACAATTGCATGATTATGTGAGGCACTCAGTATGTTTTCTCAATCATTTCTGCAAGTGCTGATTTTTTGAGGGTGTGGGGGGGGGGGGGGGGGGGGGGGGGGGGGGGGGGGGGGGGGGGGGGGGGGGGGGGGG
>JANHJO010004660.1:34386-44821 GCA_032468235.1 Pseudoxyrhopus heterurus | reverse complement strand
CGTTTTCAATGCTGCAACATGCTCTGCTCAATTTCACTGTAATACACTATCCTTTGATTTAATGAAATTCCATGGGAAATATTAAATATTAATCTTATTACATGTAATTCCATGGTATCACTAACTTCATTCCTAATGTCCTTTGTAACATTTCCTCATTGCTGCCCTCCTCACTGAACCTATCCTGACCACTGAGCTGACCATTATTTCTTCCAGTTGACCAATGAGAACTGCAAAAAATGGCAGCCAGCCTCCTCTCATCTACCTCCGGCCCCCTGATGCACATTCTCTCATCATCAAATTTGCTTTTTGCAGGAAAGGAAACAAAAAGCATGCGGAAGCAACAAAACCACCATTCAGAGTGATGCAGAAGAACAGGGGAAAGGCAACAAAGAGTCACTATTTTAGGAAGAGTATGGGAACTCTGAGAAGGCTGTTAGGATCAGGCAGATGTTTTTGCCAGTAGAAAACTGTTTCTCGTGCATCTCAAGAACACAAAAAAATTTTATCTTCATATTAACTATAGATATGTAAGATAAGAACTGGCAGGCTGGGGGGAGGAGTTAAAAGAGCATCAGTTTAGAATCAGTACGTACAAGAGAACTAAGTCCAGTGCCCCTTGAATGCCATTGATTCTTATCTATCTCTAACCAGGTGCTAACCATTAGTTTGAGAAGATTCCTGTGCATAGGCTTTAGCAATAAACTGGTAATTTGGAACTTCTGCATTTGGACCTGATTTTTCATGCCTGATAAGATAAGACCAATGCAAGTCCTTCAGCATGAAGATGCTAGTATCTATTCAGAACAGCCTTGTAAGTGGAAACGGGTTTAGTTATTACTCTATTCCCTTGTTGCACAGTTTCTCATTCTGAATGGCCACATGATGATAATTTGTGAATTGCTTTAACTAGGTGATGATGCCACAAGCTCATCCCTTTATTTGTTAGAGAAATTTTGTTACATCAAGGAGACATAGAAAAATTGGTCATGTTTGATCCCCCAAGTCATCATTCTGGTGGAAACCAAAAATGTTAGTCATTATGTTTTTCCCATGCTAGGCAGATTCAGTTTTTGAACTTTCTTCCAAATTCAGGCATCACTGTTTCAAATCCACATGTCAAGGCACTTTGGATTCTCTATAACCGGTCAGGATCAAATCACTGTTGTTTTCAGAACTCTAAATTGGAATCCTGAACTGCATCAGGTGATCTTTGCATACTTGGATATTTAGTACTGTTCTCTGCATTGACTACATTAGGGATCAGGCAAATACTGTGGACATAATTTACTTAGACTTCAGTAAGGCATTTGACAAAGTAAACTGCAATTTACCCCTTAGTAAGATAGAAAAACATAGGGTAGAGAGCATCACCACCAGACAGATCTGCAGTGGGATGAACAACTCAACATGTAGTCCTCAGTGGAACTACATTTAAGTGGAGAGAAGCATGCAGTGGGGTACTTCAAGATTCTACCTTAGGCCCAATATTCTTCAACATCTTCATAAATGATTTACATGAGAGGAAAGAAGGGAAAATCATCCAATTTGCAGACAACACCAAGCTGGGGGGAATAGTGATCGTACTGCTTTATACTGTAGTAGTGATGCCACACTTGAAATAATGCATCCAGTTCTGGTCACTACAATGCCTTTCTGAGGCCCTAGAAAGAGTGCCAAGAGCAACAAAGATAATAAGAGGTCTGAAGGCTAAATTGTATGATGAACAGCTAAGATAACTTGGTATGTTTAGCCTAATGAAGAGAAGATTTAGGGAAGACCTGATAGCAGAAGGGCTACCACAGGGAAGAGGGGGTCGATATTCCCCATAGCACCTGAGAGGAGGATGAAAAGCAATGAGTGGAAGTTAGTCAGAGGGAGATCCAATCTGGAAATAAGAAGGAATTTCCTGACAGTGAGAATGATTGATCAATGGAAGAGCTTGCTTTTCAGAGTTGTGGGTGCTCTATCACGGGTGGTTTTCAAGAAAAGGCTGGACAACTACTTGGCCAGGACAGTATAAGGAATCCTGCTGGGCTGGGTGTTGGACTAGAAGACCTCCAAGGTTCCTTTCAGTCCTATCATTCCATAGAAGTACATTTTGTCAGCAAATGTATAACTTTAATACTCTGATTTTGTTTTCTTATTCTACAAGAAAAATCTAAGAGAAAATATGTAGCATAATTCTATCTGTTACTCCTGAGGTAAATATCAGATTCACAAAAAGCATGACAAGGCAAGACTAAATAAGTTGTTTTGCTGTGGATAAGAAATAATTGTAGGTAGAAGATCGATCTTCTGTGGAACATAATTATCAAACTTAATCGAAAAGGTGCAGGGGAAGAGAAAACAGGCCCCAGGGTTTAAATTTGAAGCTTTTTTGCTCCCACTCATTTGAGTTAGTGTACATTCAGCTATTCTTTTCCTGGCCTTCAAAATCAGACTCTTCCATGTTTATATAACAATTTTGTCTGACTTGAGAATCATTGCCTCCTGCTTCAGGATGGATTATATTTTTTTTGTTAATTATTAAGAATTATCCGAAAGAAGCCATGCTTTATTGCCTGTGATATAAATTCCTGGCAAATCAGATATGATTATTGTGGGTTTCCCCCCCTATTGTTAATGTAAAATAGCAGTGTTAATGAAATCACTTAGCGTGCAAAAGAAATGGCATAGCCCAGTGAATCTTGGCTTCTGCAATTACTGCATCTTTCAGCTAAACACTTACAAACTATAAGGCAAAAGTTATATTTGGAGATGTGCTGTTGTCTCTCCAGATGTGGTTTAGGTCTGTCTTCTAATTTAGCACATAGCTAGATTTTGGAGAAACTAAGGTATAACATATAGGATTGGGGAAGGCTGGTTTAAAATAATGCATAAATAGGCCTGCTGTGTCTAACAAACTTTCTAAATAAAAGTACATGAAATAAATTTTTGTTGTTGTTATTTTTGGGATACAGTGCAAGTCTTCGTTCATTCTGAGCCTTGGATTTCCTGTTATTGCAGATTCAGTCTATTTGCTGGTTTTCTGTTCTAGTTACATTATATGCTCCTTTTTCCATTTTTTATATTTGTCATTTTTGTCCCTCAGTTTGCTAGAGGTCTTTGTGCAACCATGGTGGTCTAATATATGGTGTCTCTTGTTTTTCTTTCTCTGCAGTGTTGTTTTTGTTTGGGCCTTTATTATCTAATTTTTCAGAGTTTCCCAAGCATCCTGAACTGTTTTTTCCTCTAGAATTTCCATCCATGGAATTCTTCCTATTCTCTCTTAAGTTTGTTAAAGTCAGCTCTCTTAAAACTCTAAAACACTAGTCTGACTTTCTTCAGTTACCTGAGCCTGCATTTTAGTGAATTCTAGTGTGACATGGTCATTCTCTCTCAAAGTTCTTACAACACCCGCTTCTGCAACCAGTTCATCCCTATTAGTAAAAATTAAGTCTAGTAGAGCTCACCCTCTTGTTCCTTCCTCCATTATTTGGAGAATAAAGTTGTCAGCTAGGCATATCACAAACCTGTTCAATCTCCCACTCTCTGCAGAATTTGTTTCCCAGTTGATGTCTGGATAGTTAAAGTCCCTCATTACTACTGTAGTGTGTTTCCTACACACCTTGGCTTAACTGATTTGCAAGACGTTCATTTCTTTCCTCTGCTTGATTGGATAGCCCACACACCTATTACAATGTCATTTCTTTCCCCCCAAATATTCACCTCTTCTCTGCATTTTCACCACTAGCTCAGTTAAAACATTAGACAACTTGATTTCAAGAATCTGAGCAGTGTAGAATTAATGCCTGCTCCATTCTATTATTCTTGACCACTCCTGCTGAAACTACATGTTTGTACAAGACCTGAATGCAACCAAGGCAATGCATCCCTTCTGCTTTGCATGATATATCAAGATGACCTTTAAACAACAATTGGGAGAGGTAGTCAGAACTTCCAGAAAATCAGCTTTTGGGGAAAAGACTTAGATCTACCAGAAAGTCAACTTTTCTTTAACCTGTGAGGACCTAAGAAATTTCCATGTCTATATAAAAGTTTCATGTTTTGTCTGTGTACCATTTATTAAATGATTGCCTATATCCCTCTAGTATGGAATCAATTATGATTAAAGTATTTAAAAAATATATAGCCTTGATGTGTATGCATGCTTATACATTCACATATACATTACAAAACACATGTGTGAATATATCATTACAGTATACAGCATTCAGTTTCTGGGCTGGTCTCAGAATAAAAACAACATGAAACAGAATTCTTGCCAGTAAAAGTTAAGCAAGCATTCTTTCTGTTATGCTTCTGCCAGCAGGCAAAAGAGTTTTTATTCGGTCTGCCTTATTGAATTGTTTTTGAATTAGGCTTTAATATTACAGGAGTTATTACTTCTTACTCTTGAAGAAGTTGAAGATTTTAATTATCAGGATTTTAATGTTTTAATACTAGCTTCTTATGTTATCTGTATGTAATCTTATGTTAATTAGCTATACTGATTTCTGTGCAACATTTTATGTACTTGCTTACAATCAGCATTCCACCAAATGCAGTACTTAATTGCTCTTACTGTCAGGAATGCCAATATGGAATTAGAGCCTTATTAGAGGTTTCACTGAATGAAGGGATTACAGGTAGTCCTTGACTTATGACCAGAATTGAGTCCAATTGAGCTTGCTTAGCTCCACTGCTAAACAAGACAGTAGTTAATTGAGTTTTGCCCCATTTTATGACCTTACTTGCTACAGCTATTAAATTGCTAAGTTAGAAACATGGCTGTTAAATAATTCTGGCTTTCCCATTGACGTTGCTTGTCAGAAGGTCGCAAAAGGTGATCACATGACCCCAGGACACTGCAACCATCATGAATACATGTTATTATCATGTGACCCTAGGGATTCTGCAACAGTCAAGTGTGAAAAAGATCATAGGTCATTTTTTCAGTGCCATTGTAACTTCACTAAACAAATGGTTGTAAATTGAGAACTACCTGTAACATATTTCTAGCTATATAGGAAATCTACAGAAAACTTAGCAACTTCTCAGAACAGTACCCTTAACATAATAAGTAAACAGTTCAGAAATAGACAATACATTGCATCTAGTATCTGGCAATGTAATGTATCTGGTAGTGTATGCCTAACTATATATATAGCATGCTACAATGTTATGGCATACTCATGGCACAAGACAGGGCCCTGTATTTTCCGATATGCATGTCAAGAATAGAATTAGATAGTGGATATCAGACTTGTAAATAGCCATTCATCTATTTCCCAATTATAAATAAGAACAGATTCCAAGAACACTACTACGCTAATTACCTGTCTTTTTTAGTCAGCTCTATAAATTTGCTAGTGTAATCCATACATCATCTAACATACGAGTAAATAGATGAGCATTTCTCAGCTTCTTTGTGAAGCTGCACATACAGTACATACAGAATTTTTATTCAGCATCTAGTTAATCACTTTTGTTTCTCAAAAAAGCAAGTTACTGATTCTTACAACTTTGAAAAAATACGTCTGTCTATTTAGCTGTGACGTATTTCAAGGAAGCAACTTGAGGAAACAGATAGAATTTCCTGTAATCTTAGCTTAATCCTGTAAATTATCCTCTCTTTTCTTGACTAGTAGAAGCTGATCAAATGAATGTAAAAATGATTCATTTGCATATGTGATAAATATCAGAATTCAGGTCTCCTGAATTCGGTTCACCCTGGCATAAAAGTCATGCATATCTTGAAGAATTGTCAGTCTTGAGATTAGACATTTTCGAATGTGCCATTCTTATAAATAATTGGTGGATCTGCACTGCAGACTGAAGCATGAAGTTATTGGAACTCCCACGTTTTATAGAAGCTGAGCTTCTTGAGTTTATCTCAAGTAAAATTTCTGGTTTTAATGGTACACACATTTTTTCTCAGCTCTGGGACTGCATTCTTAGGGGCAGGAGCAACATGGCATGCCTTGTATGTCAGCTACTAACATTACTATCGTAGAATCGTGGAAATTGCCTGTGTTGTTGGCTTAAGGAGAAACCATCTGGCAAATTCAGAAGGAGGGACAGTCCCCATGGTGGCAGTGCAGCAGGACAATGATACAGCTTAAGACAGAAGCCTACAAATTCTTGTGTAATCTGTTTTAGAGGAAAAAAATAAAATTAAAAAATGGCATATAATTATTTAAATCAATAAAGATATGGGACAATTCTACCCACGCGTACTTTCTTGTTGCTGATCAGAGAACAGGAGCAAGGTGTTAGTAAAATACTCTACAAATGTAGAAAGGAATGTGGAGAGCATAAGGTTTCTATCTCACATAAAGACTGTTACATATTCCTCAATACACCATAGCTTCTTGCTTGAATTTGCTTAAATGAAACAGATTGGACATTTGCTTGAGCTGATAGAAATATAAAGAGAAAGATTCCTCAAGAATGAAAGTATACCATCCATGCCAACTGTTTGCTAATAGTTGCATAAGACTCTCTTGAATGTTGGTGCATCTCAGTTTCAAATACAATTGGAAGAATCTGCCTTTAAAAGCCCTACAATTCTTTGGATTAATGTATCAGTGGATGTTACCTGTCTTTGTTGGAAATTTAAAACAGGGAGTGTCTTCCAGCTGGTCCTATCAAGGATGTCAACAGCTGTAAAAGGGTGGATGAACTCAACACTGGTACTAATGAAGTTTGCTGGGATTGTTGGGTCCTGGTAACTGCCTGAAGATCCCAAGTGTAGGCACCAGTTTTAAGAACTTGTTCCAGGAAATGGACACCTGTCTTCCCCCGACTGCTTCTACTTACCCCTTCAAAAAATTGTGTTTCTATGTGTGTGATTTGCAATTCTGCAGCAGTGCATAGTATAGAAAGTGTTGGGAAGAGAATTCACCTGAGATTTTCAAAACAAAACAAGCCTGTAGCATTTATGGTCATGAAGAGCATGAAAACATATTGATAATGACTGTTGGAATCTCAGCAGTCAGGAGTATTTGCATCCATCTTTAGCGCATGGGAATGTCAACATCCTGCCTTGTCTGATATTATCAAAAATTAAAAACAATTCACATATCTAAGAATCAATCTCTTTCAACTCAGTGGAGAATATTTTTGAGTAGGCATATATAGGAGTGACTATATTTTTGTTTCTGCTAATTTTAATGGGACTTAACTCATCAATAACTTTTTCTCATTGATTTCAGTGGCATGCAGATAATCAGGTGAATTCTCTTTAGGCTACAAACCTAAACATGCTTATTAGCAACCAAACTCTATTGAATACAGTGAGACAGTCTTCTGCAAGAGGTGAAACAGCATCTCTAGATCCCATACAGTGGTTTTCACCAACCTTTTCAAAGATTAATTTACTTCTTTATTACTTTTGGCAATATAACAATTCAGCTCTGGGTTATTCGCAATCTTTCTGTGGTGAATATTAAGTCTCAATTTACTTTAGAAGAGAGCAGCAGTAAGTCCGCTGTAGCAAATTCATTACAGGACCTTAATGATTAATAAATCATGAATGTCAGCGTTCCAATGAAAATCCCCATATCCATTCACCACTCAGAGACAAAGTCCATCCAAGTAAGAATTTGTTAGGGAAGTCATGTTGGCACATCTAATCTGAAAGTCCCGGGTTTCCCCTGCATAACTGAAAATCCAAAGCCCACCCCCCTGCACCCATCAGTCCAATCACCAGTCGTCCCAACTAGAGACATTCCTTCAACCACTCCTACCCAGGTGCAGGATGGCATAACCTTGACTCAGAAGAAGAATGTTGTTATGTCTAAACTACTACTCACTAAGAATTCCCCCCTCCCAAATTCCCAGGCTCTAACTGTGACAGCCTAGAAGCTTCTAAAAAGATGGCTATATGGCATCCATGGCTGACAGCTAGCTCATCACTTTTAGATGCAGAAGAAAATCATCTATATTTGGCTTGTTTATAAACTGATTTGAAAATAATAGATAGAAATAAAAACAGTGCTAAGACAGAATAATTTGTATTAGCCTAAAGTAGATGATAATATAATTTCTACAACTGTAATAATTAGAAATAGATTGTTAAAACAGAGGAAACATATTCCAAAAATCTTTATATATGAAAGTATTTTAGATAGTCATCTTGCCTTTGTTTAGTATCCTATTTATAGTAAGCTTTATCCCAGGAGGGATAAATAGGGAAAAAATATTCTGCTCCAAAATTTTCAGTTTTGCTTAGGGATGGTTTCCCTGAAGCCTGGTTAAAATGCATTCTCACATAAAATGACCAGTTAGGATTAGAATTAAGTTTCCTTTGTATTAAAAACGAGCAGAAAGGTTAAATTTGGAATTTTTATGGATAATGGAAGTCTTCCATTTTAGCTTAGTTTTACTCCGAGCAAATATTTAGGGAAAAATTGTGCTGACCCAATATCAGCATTTAGTGTTAAGTTTCCTTGACATCTCAGCTAAAACTGGCAAAAGTTAGATTCAGGGTGATTTTTAATGACTGGTGGAATCTTACATTCTATTTTTTACTAGATTTTTTTTATTGAAAAGAAAAATAGGAAAAATTTATTCTATACCAAATTACGCAGTTGGTTTTGGGTTTTCTTGATGGCAGTGCTTGAAAACTAGCAGAATAGGTGATTCACTCACTCACTTTTGTTTCTGATTTAACATTCCTGCAAAAAAGATTTCAGTCCTAGAAAAATAATTATAGAAAGATACATAAGGACCCAATATATGCAGTTGGCTGCCTTGAAGGTTCTGCCAAAACTAGCAGGAAAGTTAGATTTAGGATAATTTCTTTATGGATATTGCATTTCTTATATTTCTTAATTTCCTTTAATTTGGTTGTTGAGAATAATTCATAGAAAATATATTGTGACCAAATGTATTCCCTGCATTTTTATTTCAGGTCAGTTTTTCTCCTTGAGAAACTATTAGAATAAAATTTGTTGAGCCTCAGTATTTAAAGTTGGGGTTTCATTGAATTCTGGACTAAAAATTCTGGACTGTTAAGATTCAAAGCGTTTTTTCCCCCAGTAACAACTTAATTTTTTCCTTTTTGGTCGTTTCAACTTCCAGACAAAATTTTGGAAAAAATCACAACTAATATTATCCAATTATTGATGTTAAGCTTCTATAAATGAAAAGTATTTCCATTGGTAAACATTAATTTGGTGGTTCACTGAGTAACTATGCTGATAAAACTGAATTTAGAGTCTTGTTAAAAATAGTTACTGGTTTATATTTGGCTAAAAGGCCTAGCTCCTTATTTCTAGTTAATCCTATTCACTTAGAGGACCTATATTGGGCTTTTGCCTTAAATGCTTGTCGGAAAGGATATGAAATTAAAACAGCATTAAGGCTGTTTGTTATTGTAACAGTAAATTGTTATTGATACAAAGATAGATAATGAAATTTTTATAGATGCACTATGACAATAATGTGTTGATATCTTGAAGGCAGGATGTTTTGAACTTCCTTTTGTAGTAAAATATTAAAGAATATTTACCATGGTTTGATTTAATATCCTTTCCTTTGCATTTTCTTGGCATATCTGGAAGTGGGTATTTAAAAAGATAAAGGTTCCCTTTTGGAGAAGATATATTTGAAGTACTGGATTATGTTTTCTTTTTGAAAAAGTTTTTACAATACTTAGTTTATTCTATAATTAGTAACTTCTTTACTCATTCAAATGATTTTTATATTAGCTGTTGCAGAGTTGTATGAAAAGTTACAAAATTATGACTGGGTGTTTGTTAAGTGATAGTGTTAATGTTTAGATAAGAATTCTTGTTGCTTTTAATCATTTAGTTGTGTCTGACTCTTGATGACTTTATAGGCATGTGCTCTCCATGCTACCCTGTCAAGCATAGCTTCTTTCAATTGTTGTATGTTCAACTTTTCATCATATTTGATGTTATCAAGCCAGCGTGTTCTTTGCTTGCCCCTTCTTCTTTGTCCACTAACACACATAACATGGCCAAAGTAAATCAGACGTAGTCTTATGACTAGTTTCTAGGGATGTGTCTGATTTTATACACCACTCTGTTAGTTACTTTGACTGTCAATGTTATACGCAATAATTTATGTCAGCATCAAAGTTCAAAGGAGTCAATTCTTCTAACAGCCATTCTTAGTATCCAACTCTCACACCTATACATCAGTATAGGGCGGATTATTGCTCTAACTAGCCTGCTTTTTGTATTTATATCAACATCTGCTTTTCCAGATGTTAACATGAGTTGCGGTGGCACAATGGTTAGAACACAGTACTGCAGACTACTCTGCAGACTTTCCAATCAGCAATTTGGCTGATTGAATCCCACCAGGCTCCAGGTCGACACAGCCTTCCATCCTTCTGAGGTCGGTAAATGAGAACCCAGATTGTTGGGGGCAATATGCTGATTCTGTAAACTGCTTAGAGAGAGCTGTAAAGCACTGATAA
>JANHJO010004659.1:121527-135371 GCA_032468235.1 Pseudoxyrhopus heterurus | reverse complement strand
GTAAACCACTTAGAGAGGGTTGCAAGCCCTGATAGGCGGTATATAAATACAGTGCTATTGCTATTGCTATTGCTATTTCTTCAGGACTCTGTCCTAAAACAGGGACATAGAAAAAGATTAACATTAAATTTTATTGCTATCTATCTGGCTAGTCTGATAACTAATAAATGTTTATTGATTGTCAGATCTTCATGAAGGCCTTACCTTCAAAGAGATAGGGTTGTATTTTGTATTCTTTCGAAGTACAATATAAATGTTTTACCATAACAGCCCTTCATCTTAGAAAAGAATGTATAGTAAATAAAAAACAGCGTTTGCAGTTGACATGGGAAGAAATGAAAATATATGGCCAGAAATTAAAGATTACTTTATTTTAACATTGTTGATTATTGGAACTTCTTTCATCAACTAAAAAAACCCCAAATCTTGAATTACTGTGCCAATATTTCTTGAATGGTACATTTACCTGGAACAGAAAATTGTATGCTTGGTTGTATTTTTTTTTTTTTTAAATCCATATATTAGGAGGTCCAACATTCTTAGTAATTCTAATAAATTAGCAGCCCAGATTTCCCCAAGATGAAATAGGCCTCAGTTTAAAAACTTAGATTGATCCCTTTTCTTAAAAGAGGTAACTATGGATCCAGACATTGTTGTGCTACATGTATCTAAAATCCAATGAAGTTATTCAGATCCTTAATATTTAATATTTGTCAAGCTGTAGATGACAAAAAAACAAATTAAAGTTAAAGGCAAATTGTTTTGACAAATCAAAAGGCACAATACAAAACTGGTACCCAACAACAAAATTCTGATCCTAATTGCCCTCGTAACCCGAGAACTATCTGTCCATATATTTAGGACATCCAAAACAGCCTGCCTCTATTCCAAAGTTGCTTTTTCAAAAGGCAACTGGAGTTTCTGGTTTTTTCTTTGAAGAAGCTGAATGAGCTTCTTCAAAGCTTTGATCAGCTGAAGAAGCTTCTTGGATGAGAAGCAAAACGTCTTGAAAGAAAAACCAGAAATTCCAGTTGCGTCTAGAAAAAGCACCTTTGGAACAACCATGACCTGGATGACTGAGAATTGCTATAGACCGCCTGCCTCTAATTCAGAACTAACTACTTAAGCTTGACATTGTTATTTTGGACTGAGTCACAAACCTTTATAAAATGTTTTTGTAAAATACTATAATAACAAATTTTAAAAATTACATTTTGCGATACCTCCATGACACCAAAATTTATCTGCCTGAGGTTAGGATGAGGTTGCATTGTTTGGTTATTTGTTTGTTTATCAGATTTTATCACTGAATATGGGTTCAATTCATCCACTCAGTTCTGTCCTTCTGCAGTCAGATGAATTTGAAACAGGCAGGCATTACAAAATGTTTGTGATGTTAAAAGTTTATTGCATGACTAACATTTTGTGAAGCTGTAATGTAATTTGTTTGATTTTGGCTTTGCATGTTTTAAAAATCCAGCCTTTTATAAAACAAGATTTATATGTCCATATAAGAGATTTCAAACTTTGTGATGCCATAACCCTCTAAAATATAAATAAATTGTTTGACAACAAAGCCACCCTCGTGAATAATTAAGGTTGAGCAAGGAATAAATCATTACATTTTCATTTATATGCCAAATAAAACAATAATAGAAATTTGCAGCTTTATAAAGTTAACTTTTCACTGAAAAAAAACCCCAATAAAGCAATCCAATCTAAAAAACATATTTTAAATGAGAAGAATAGCTTTTTTTGTTTTGTATCATTCCTACTTTATTTTTGAGGAAGATATTCTCATTTTTTGTTCCAAATTTATTTTTCAGGCTGCATGCTTTTTATAGTAGCAACTAATCCTTATTTTGATGTCAGCTTGTCCAGGCAGAGTAGAAACGTTCAGTCTGTGATCCAGCTTAGGATTAGATATTGTTTGTGCGTTAAAAAAAGAAAGATTGCTGTTAGAACCTGTTCCCGTCCTGCCTGAGCAAGCTGACAGCCATCTTGTCAAAGCAAAACCCATCAGGTTTCTGAACGCTGAGCTGGAACCTTGTCAGAACGTGCTTTGGATTTGATTAGGATAAAGCTGGCTGTCAGTTTATATCCAAGTAGAGTGGGAGTAAGTTTTGGTAGTGAGCTTGTTTTCCACAAATAAGCCCTACAAAACCTGCAATTCCCATCAAATCTGTTTTTTACTTTCCTGGATGGTCTGGCTTATTCATAAGTGCATAAGTGCACCAGCGTGCCTACCGTCCCTGCCCTACTGTTTCCTTTAATTACTTATATGTAATTCTTTGTTCATGTTTTATGTTTTCCACTTTATATATCTATATATGTTTTTGACAAATAAATAAAATTAAAAAAAATAATGACTACTCCAACTTTTATCTTCTGTATAGGAGAGTGCACCAGTAAGT
Source organism: Pseudoxyrhopus heterurus (assembly GCA_032468235.1). Classification (NCBI taxonomy): domain Eukaryota; kingdom Metazoa; phylum Chordata; class Lepidosauria; order Squamata; genus Pseudoxyrhopus; species Pseudoxyrhopus heterurus. Next base: position 132,957 of record JANHJO010004659.1, on the reverse strand, counting down.
AGTTATAGTATATATTTTCTGTTGCTTTTAATCAATATGTATGTAAGAAGAGAGACAGAAAAAATGTATTAGTATAGTAAAATGGATTTCAGAGAGGTAAATTCAGTTCAGATTTTAATTGGGATTCAGACAGTTGTTGAAGTTTCTACATGTGTACCAGGGAGCTTTTGATCCCACAGCAAGACCTCCGTGTTAATTACTCAGCCACTCACTCAAGAGAGTTGATCAAGAAAAAAATTGAATGTGATGTAACTATTGCAAATGTCTTGCTGGGAATATGTGGACGGCATATGTGTTTATATGATTGGGAATAACATTCAAATGATATTTTACTTGTACAAAATGTCAAGCATGGTTTTTTTTAAAAGATAGCTAGTTAATTTGAAGAATTGCCAACCAAATTTCAAACAAATATATAGAGCCTGCTAATTATGACAAACAATGGGTTTAAGCATTTAATATATTATTGGGTCTTCTGGAGTTTATTCTAAACAGAACAAGAATAATATATCAGAATAAATTCATGTTGGATTCACCAGTGCTGTAAAGAAGACATGACACATCAGCATGCTTCTTCTGAAAATTGTTACACATTGCAGACAAATGTGAAATTGTATTCATTGTATTTATAGCCAATTTTTGTTCAGAAAAGAGTATTCTAAAATTTTTAGATTCTAAAGTTTCTTTCGATGTATAGAGTTAATACAATGAGGTTTAAAAAATAGCTAGAAAGCCTGCTTTATATTCGACTACTATTTGATTTATTCCAGGTGAGAATAAAAAAGCATTATCCCAAAGGTCCTTTTTCAGGGGGCAACTGGGCTTTTCTTGTTTTTTTCTTTGAAAACATTTCACTTCTCATCCAAGAAGCTTCTTCAGCTCTGTTTGGATGGTGGAGAATGGATGGATGTATATGCCTTGCAGATAGCACAGTGCCTCAGTGACTCGCTAAAAGGCTGCAAATTACCAGCTATGCAGGGAATATAAATCCATTCCCCACTATCCAGTCAGAGTTGAAGAAGTTTCTTGGATGAGAAACAAAACACCTTCAAAGAAAAAACAAGAAAAGTCCAGTTGCCTCCTGAAAAAGCACTTTTGGGACAACCATGACCTGGATGATTGAGAATCTCCATAGGCAAAAAAAGCATTATAGTTCCAAAATTACAAATCATCCTAATACAGTTAGTCCTTTACTTACAACAATTGAGAACAGAATTTCCATTGCTAAGCAAGACAGTTGTTAAGTCACTTGTGTCAGACTTTATGACCTTTTTCCCCATGGTTGTTAAGCAAATTACTGCAATTATTAAGTGAATCGCACAATCATTAAGGGAAATCCAGCTTTCTCTATTGGCTTTGCTTGTTGGAAGCCAGCTGGGAAAGTTACAAATCACGAACACATGAGCCCCTGTACACCGCAACCATCGTAAATGCATGCCAGTTGCCAAGCAACCACATTTTGATCACATGACTTGACTATGGTCGTAAATGTGAGAGACATTGTTAAGTCACTTTTAAAATGCCACTGTAACTCAGAAGTAAATGAATGTTTGTAAGTCAAGGACTACCTGTAATTAAAATAAATTATAAGCACATGTATTTTTTGAAGAACCTGCATGAAATTATAGTTATACAAGATCAATGACTAGAATGAGTTCTGTTCACGTTGTCAATTTTTTTTCTCATTTGTATGCAAGTCTGTAATAATCAATTAGTAGCTGTGGTCTACTGTCTGGATTCTCAGACAGATGTTACTGCTGTAACCCAACATTTCTCTTAAAAGCTCAATAAAATGGGGCAGGCCACATAAAAGTACCGCAACTGCCTGGTAAGCAAGGACCTCTGTCAGCTGCTATGTCTCTTTACCTTTATAGACTAATTATCACTAGCATGTACTTCCGTTGTTAGCTTTAAAACCCTTTAGAATAACTACCACAAAAAGGAGTTAGATCTCCTTTATGTAGAATATAAGAGGAAGTGAAATGTGCTGAGGGATAAATATGGACAGTGGAAGCATATTAATTTAGGAACTACAAGAATGCCTATTTATGTTCAGACCTACTTTATATGTGAAGGATTTGCACTTGCTCTTCAAATAATCCCTTTCTTCATTCCTCCCTTGTTTTATTGATACTAAATTTTAAGAAACAGGTAACTATTTACCTCTGTATTGTCAAGCTATTATCACGTTCATTTTGCCCAAAAACATCCAAAAGATGGTAATAGAATATTTTCAGATGTTTTCAAAATACTCTCTTCCAGATCAAACTGTACACATGCATGATTTCATAATGGTCATCTATGGGGGCTGGGAAAATGGTTAAATATGTGTTGTGATCTTGCGGTGCCAATGCCTATCCTTTTTATATTTCTGTTGCAATTACCTAAGAGTTGGAGCTCATATTGTGATGTTATGTTTTGTATTTTTGATAAATTCTCAGCTTTCTGTATCTGTTCCTGGTCAACGCCTTTCTTAATTTAGACTTGAAAACAATTTGTAAATGTATGTTTGGGAGAATATGAATTCATATTATTAACAGCCCTAATCAATCTACTCCAGAATGAAGACTTCATTTATCTATGTTTGCCCAATGTGGATTATAGATGGTTGTTTCTTCCTTCCCAGGCTAGAACTGAGTGGTCACCCAGCCAGCTTCCATTCCTGAGGGAATTTGTATTTCCTCATTCCTGGTCCATCACTTTAACCATTATATTACACTAGCTCTCACCAGTTAATATACTGTATATTATGGGGTTTTCCCCATAACAGTATATTGTATATTTCCCATAAGATACAGCATGTTTGATCAGAAAGTTTCCCAAAACTTTCTGATCAAACATGCCAAACAAAATTATTGTGAGTTATCCAACAAGTTCGCATCAGCTATCTTACTGAGATGTCTCTGTTGTCATAAGAACAAAATCTTTCTTTTAACATATAAAGAATTAGTTCTAGCAAATTTCTTTTTCTAGCTAAATTGTTAGAGCTCTGTGGAGAATTGTATCTATAATCAAATTAGCTTCTCAATTGTATCTATAATCAATAAGGTTCTCAATTGTCAAATTAGCTTCTCAAAATGCTCTGAAAAAGATTTGGGATTGGAAAACTACTTGATCTATATCCAAACTTGAATAATTATAAAGGTATAATTTGTATGTTACATAAAACAAATCTACATTTGATATCAGCCAGGTGACATATTAGAAATTTTACTAATTATAGTGATTTAAGGATTTCTCCCTCTCTATATCAGTAATATTTTCCGTTTGTACTTCATGTTCTGAAATTTTGCCAAGTCTAAAAACTAAACTTGGCAAAATTCTCTTGGGAGAGTTTAAAAAAAAAGAATTGTGCTTGCTTCTGTTTATATGGGGACATATGGGAGTGTTTTAGACTTCAGTGCAACATTTTTTTTTTTTTTATACCTGCAGGGTTTAATAGGATATCCAGGACCAAGAGGGATACAAGGGGAGCAAGTAAGTAAAACAATCATGATTTGATATGCTGCGTATTAATCCCAAATATTTAATAAGCTCCTCATGTTTGCTTGGCTGGTTGTCAGATGTCTTTTGTGTGAATATGGGCCAATATTTAATCCTGCAGACCAATTAAAATCTCATATCAGACAAACTATTGCTAATCAGAATAAAAAGCAGTGATGTGGTTTGAGCTCCAAGCTTGGCGATTTGGTTGCAAACGTTTCGTCCCCATTTGAGGAGACATCTTCAGTGTGCTTTGGATTGTGCTTGTCTGGGGGAGTACTGGCCTTTAAATACCTTTCTGAGTCCTGGCCTGATTTCAGGTTGTATGATTGGCTGGCTGTAGTTGCTGAGTCATAGTCATTGTTCTAAGTGGTTGGTTGATTGGGTTGATGTCAATGTGTCTGTTTATTGATTTATTGATGGAAAATAAGGCTTCCAGGAATTCCTTTAATCTTCTTGACTTTGCTGGGTTACAACAGTTGTAAGTTTCACTTTGAATGAAAGAACAACATCAACCACAATCCCGAAGGCAGCTTTTAAAGATCAATGAACAGCAATGCTGCAGATAAAGTTATAACTCAACAGATCACAAGAAATCAGACCACAATACATGCAGCCGATCAAATCAACCTGAAACCAGACCATGACATCATCAGAAGACACCTGAACAACAACACCAGCACTAATTTACATCACACAGATGGTTCTTAAAACTAAGGACTATGACTCAGCAACTACAGCCAGCCAATCACACAACCTGAAATCAGGCCAGGACTCAGAAAGGTATTTAAAGGCCAGTACTCCCCCAGACAAGCACAATCTAAAGCGCACTGAAGATGTCTCCTCGAATGGGACAAAACTTTTGCAACCAAATTGCCAAGCTCGGAGCTCAAACCAACAACATCACTACCAACCCAAGCTACTAATATTCAAAGACATTTCAAAAAGCAGTGAGCTGGAGAGATGAATCACTAGTAAATTGCTTAGATATTTATGACTTAATGACTCAGGAGATGGCAATGCATCTCACAGTATTTAAAAAAAATGAAAGCATGTTCAACTGCTACAGATTTTTGGTTGATTTCAACTACAAAAACATATGTTAATTTGTTAAATTTAAAAACATTTGCAAATTACTATAATGTCCAATTGTTCTTTTGGAATAATAGAATAATAGAATTTATGTAAAATAATGTAATAAGTAATAGGCTACCCTCTTGCTATTAAAAAGAAAACTAGAGGAATTATAACTATATTACTATTCACAAATCTGTCATTACTCCAACACTCCAGAGACTTTTGAGTCACTAAAAAAGAGACATTAATCCCAGCTTTTGAATTATTTCATTAAGATATTTGATGAGAGTTGGAGTTGATGGCATTCAGTTGTAGATAACCAACCTGTTGATACTTTCATTTCAATCTAAGTAGCAGTCATACAGCCATAGCATTAGTTTGTGCACTGTACTTTACAAATCTCACTCTTTTGTCTTTTGTCTAAAGAAAATGTACAATTTCTTTTATTTTTTTCTATACTCCAAAAATTTCCTAAAAAGCTAGGTTTATCTGTTTTTCAAGACCCTACAAAATGACCATGCTCTTTCCCTCACTGCTTTTGAGTTACCTTCTCCACTGTTTACTTGAGTTATGATGCTTCATACAGAATATATTTTATGTAAGCTGAAATGAAGACTAGATTTGTAATGAATATTTCATACTTACATAGATGATTAAACTGTATTTTTTTTCTTCTCAATTTAGGGAATTCTAGGAATGACTGGCAACCCTGGGGCTCTTGGTTACCCTGGCAGGCAGGTGCAGTAACTATACTTCAAACCTAAATTACCAGAAACAATAATTTTAAAAAATACATCAAGATATCCCTAGCTAATTTAATTTGTTGTACCCCATTTAACCTGTATAGTTTGTTTCCAAAGTATACTTATTGCACATATCAAAAAGGGTAGGGTTCTTCTAGAATTAGTCCTATAATATAAATATTGGCATTATATCTAATGATCAAAGAAACAAAGAGGCTGCATTTTTCGAAGAAACGTAAGTCAGAATTCTAGAGTCCTTGTGCTGGGGCATCCATTGCTTGAATTTGGCTTGTTCCACCCACAATAAACTGTTTATACCATAGCAATAGCATTTAGGCTTGTATACTGCCCCTTAGTATTTTAGTTTAGAGCACTCTTTCAACAGCTTACAATGTAGAAGTATTATTTGCATATTGTCCCCAGCAATCTGAGTCTTCATTTTACTGAGCTTGGAAGGATAGAAGGTTAAGTCAACCTTGAGCCCCATCAGTATCGAACTCCAGGGTTTGGGCAGAGTTTGCCTGCAAAATTGCAGTTTAGCCACTGCACCACCAGGGCTCTTTATGTTATTTGTACTAGCATTCCTAGTTTATAGCTACCCCAAAATACCAGGGTGATTCTGTGTGATCTATGATTCAAGCTTTGGGAAGAGCAAGCAAGAATTGGGTTAGGGCAAGCCAGGATTTTTTTTTTCCTTATTGGCAAATTCTTGGCTTGTTGGACACGACTATGGGCAGGTTGCATGGTGAAACTTATGAATGATTGATAAAGCCAGAATGATCTAAAATTTTATCTAAATAGTATAGAAAAACATAATGCCAAAATATCATATTAGGGAAAGATGTTAGAGGTCACTTATAGGTGTGTATTAAGTTCTTTCTACCTTAAATCTATTTTACATCTGTCTTTTGTTTAATTCTGCCCATACATCTTAATAGATAGTGATCAGTATTCTTTTATGGAAGCTGTGGCAATGCTAATATTTTATACTTATTTTTTGCTCAGTTCAAACTATATAAGAACCGTTTACTCCCCCCTTCTTCTTTTGTACAAGGCTTTTCCCATCATATGAGTCATTGGAAGCACATCCTATTTTTTCAGCATCAGATAATCATTCTGATTGGAGCAATTTATTATCGTAATAACATTTCTAGAAGGTGAATGGAATATTAACTTTAGGCACATCTCTTAAGCAAAATGTAATTCAGAATGCTAGTCACTTAATCTAAACCATGACTGTTTCATGGAAGAAGCTAGATCCTGAATCAACACTGTTTTTTAAAAATGTGTTCTCAAGTGCTATAAAACAATGAACATTCTCTCTAATAAAGTATAGAAGTGTCATAAAACTTTTCATAAACAGAAACTTTAGTCCAGAATCTAAAAATTACGCAATATACATTTTTCTATTCACTAAGTTATCCAAAACAGTACAGTTGAAGGGAAACCATGCTCTTACTTATCAAGATTTCATTCTAAAAAACCTTCTAGTTTTAAAATAAAAACATTCCCAATAGTATAATTGAAAAAAAAATCTATCATGTTAAGGAGAAGGATATCAAAGTTGCAGTTTTAATACATGTACCGGTATATCAGAAATCAGTACTGATTTTACACAGTTGAACAGTAGCTATTTATCAAAAAATAATTTAAGAAATAAGGATTAGCACTGGTATAATTTTTGCTTTTTCAGTAATAACAGTGATGAACTAAAAAAAGTGTAATGAATAGAAGATGAGAGACAAATGCATAGGAATTAACAGCTGTGTTGTAGGGTGATTTCTTTGTTATGGTTCTTCAAAAACACAAACTTAAGTGTACTTAGAGCCCATCAGAGCTCTGTCCTCAAAGGTAAGAAAAAGGTCAGGAAATTAGCTCCCAGCTGCATAAAAAAAATTCATATGATGCTTAAGGATGAACAGCTCCTTGTGTTGCATTAATCTCCTTACTGATCTTTATAGAGAGAAAAAGGAAAGTTTTTATAACAAAAATGGAAATATAATTGTCTGGATTCCTTATAAAATACAATTAATATGACTGGTGAGTGCCAAAAAAGTTTTCTCATCCAGATATCCAGATTAGTTTCAACTTTGTTTTTAGCTTCTGTAACTATTATCATGGACATACAGAATTAAAACTTTACAATACTGTTTCATAGCTGATTCCATAACTCAATAGCATTATGCTAACCATTCTTAAGGAGCAAGAATTTAAAAGATTTGGGATGGGCATATTGGTATTATATTGATTGGGAAATATATGGAATCATATCCAAGTTTAAGTTTATTAAAATTCTTGTGAAATCCTATTAAGCCAAATATTTTATTGAAGTGAGAGTGCAATTTTCATGAATATTTGACTATAGCAAAAAAGGAAATAGTACCCATACCAAAGGAATTGTGTGTCTTTTACAAGCCCTCTGAGAGCCATATTATATGTACTGAATGTTGACTTTCACAGACATGATTTCAAAAAGCATGTTACCAACATTGCAAATTAATAATTTTAATACCTTTTAGATATATTGTTTTCTTGTTTGGAAAATAATGTAAAATATATGTTTTCTTGTGCTAGGGTTTAGCAGGACCTGAAGGTAACCCAGGCCCTAAAGGTGTAAGAGTAAGTAAGCATTATATGCATGGCTTTGTTTGCTCAACCATAATTTAACATAGGGCTAGAGATATTTCATGCAAAGTTATTTTTTCTCTACTCACTGATTAATTCTGATTCATAAAATGAGTTTCATTAACATATGGCTTTTATTCTCATCCTCATCGTCTTCAATCTGTTCATGCTAATCCTTCAGTTTTTGGGTGTGTACATATGTAAATAGAAACCTTTTTGTGCCTGAAATATTGGTTTTATATTAAATTCTGATATATTAGTTTTATATCAGAAGACTACATAAATAAAGGCGTGCTTAGGTGACACTATTCAGGCTGTGCCTCTGAAGTCAAATAAAATCAGAAGTACAGGTAGTTCTGGATTTATTGATTACTTTAGATTATTTTAGAACCAATTCTGAAGTTATGACAACTTGCCCCATAGTCACATGACTGCATTTAGTGTGCTCGGTAATTGGTCCACATTTACAGCCGTTCGTAACATCCCATAGTCACATCACCATATTTTACAATGTTTTTACCAAAACCTGACATTTACTTCCATTTTGGGGGGCAAAATGAGCTCAGTGTGAATAATTGGCTTACGGTGGTATTAACAACTACTGCAAAAAGGTCATAAAATTGGTTTGGTCATGTGATGACCTCTTTTATGACCATCACAACTTACTACTGTGACAGATAAGCTCCATTAAGGTCATAAGTTGAGGACAGGCTTGTGGGTTTCTGACATAAAGCCTGTTATCGCAGCTTTCCCCAATTTAAAACTCAAGCTACACGGCAGAAACTTATTAGGGGAAATTGCTTTTTGTCCCTGTACGTTTTCCTAAATGTAGAGCTAATGCTTTCCCTAAATGGTGAATCTGCTAATCAAGTTAAAAGTATCTGGGCCATTTATGTATTTATTTTATATGTCTGCTTATCTTGCAAGAGTGAATTTGAGCAATGTATAAACAACAGCTACAACAATAAACCATGATGCTCAGGATAAACAATGTATCTCAGTTTTTAAAAACTTATCTCAGCAGCACAGCTTGCCTGACATTCTGGACCACTTAGATCTGTTCCAAACATTCTGGAAATGACCAGAATGGGACTGCAGAAGTTATAAAGTTTATTTTTTAGTTGTGTTGGTAAGCTTAAAAGTTGTATATAATGTGTTGGGGAAGAAGTTTCTCATGTTCTTGTTTTTCTTATTTATAATTCCAAAGGGTTTCATTGGACCTCCGGGAGTTGCTGGGAATCCTGGACCTGACGGAGAAAGAGTAGGCATTATAGAATATAGAATACATCTTTATTCATATTTTATGGAAATTTATGTTTCAACCCTGTTGAATGATTGCATTGTGGATGGAAATAGTCTGAAAACCTGTCTAAAATGAGCAAATAGATTGTTATTTGAACTGGCTGTAATAGTTATATTATAATGCCATGGGGTTGCCATTCACGCTTGCTAGTGTGTTTCCAGACCAATTCAGTCTTCAATTCTTTTAAAAATTTTTGACAATTTAGGCCAGCTCACATGAAGAAGCTTCTCTTCCTTGGAAGACCCCTCTGTCATAATCCGTATTGAAGTCTAAAGCTAATTAAATAAATCATCATGATCCATATAATTGTTTAATCTATTATAAATGGGTTGCCTTGTGATCTTATGTCTAAGGATATTTTTGGTGTCCTCAGTTACTTTGCACAGTAGGACTAACTATTGACTAAACAGCAATGTGGGTAAATCATAAGAATTAAGAATGAGCTTTAAAAATATCACCTTGAATATCATTAGTGGTCCAAAATGGGCAAAATGAAAAAGTAATCAATACTTGTGAAAACAAATGTGAGTAAGTTGAGGCATCTTTGCTCAACCAAAACTATTATTCTTGAAAGAAATTCAGTGTAACTATAATGTGGTAATGGTAATAATGAATAAGCACAAACAATATAAAATGAAAGAACAATGGTCCCTATGGAACCAACTCCCCCCTGGGATTCGGATCATTCCCGACCTGCTAACCTTCCCCTGGGCAGTGAAGACCTCGCTATGCCAGCAGGCGTGGGGTGGCAATACCTAAGGGAGGGGCTAGTTTTAAGAGCTACGTGGGTTAAGATAGCAGTGAGTTTTTAACATTTTTTAAATATTAGGTTTTTAATTATTTATTTAAATGTATTTTTATGTGGTTTTATATTGTAAATTTTATGACTGTTTTATCGTGATTGTTTGTTGTGAGCCACTCGGAGTCCTCCGGGAATGGGGCGGCATAGAAGTTCCAATAAATAAATAAATGATAGCAAGCTATATCTATATAAACCTGTAACTTCTATTGAAAATTTAAATTTTGTTATTTTTTTCAGGGTATTCCAGGTTTACCTGGAAAAAGAGGTATAAAGGGGAGAATAGTAAGTAGCAAACATTTATTTCATTGTATGGTGTCATGTTTTGATTGATAGCTCAATTTATTCAGGTTAGACTTATTTCTAAATATAATGAAGTGGTTCCTGCAGATAAATAATTATAGGATTACAGCATAACATTTCCAAAATTCTGGATGACCAGTAGATGGCAGCAAAGCAACACAGAAAGCTGTAACTCTATGGTGCCAACTAATGAGTTGTTCAGGTTTTTGCAGCTAGGGATCTGGTTTCCCTATTGCACCTTAAATGTTCTTTGTATGTTCTGCATTAAAGGGATTAATTTTAATTTAATTTTAAGAAAATTAATTTATTTACTATTTTTATTTTTTTTCTTACATGAATTGTAAATCAATTTATAAAGCATAACTGGGGAAGATGGTTAGAAAGAAACGATCCATAGGGAATTCAGGAAATTCAATGTGCTAAAATTCAGTGCTTTTAAATTATAAAATCTTCTTCAGAAACACCATTGATCAATAGTATGTGTCTTTTTCTTTGGGAGGCAGTTTCAGAGAGATGCTACTTAATTGAAGAATTAGCTATAGACTTAGTTCTTAGTTAAAGAATAGATGCCCTTTAAAGAGGGTCCAAAACTCTTATTTCAATTACAAATGTATTACAGAAAATACATGTCCACATGCCCTATCATCTTTCTTTAATCTTTCTTTAAAAACTTTCTTGTATTTGTACTGCTTACATTTTTGCAAATGTAAGCAGGTATATAAGTTTCACAGGTATTAGCCTTTAAAATGCTTTAAAAAGAGAGAGAGATAGCTTCTGGGAAGAAATTTGGAGTATTTGTTTTAATAATTCGCCTAGTTCGCCTAGTGCACCAATTGCATCCCTTCTTGGATCGTGAGGCTTTACTCACTGTCACTCATGCCCTTGTCACCTCGAGGCTAGACTATTGCAACGCGCTCTACATGGGGCTACCCTTGAAGAGTATTCGGAGGCTGCAATTGGTCCAGAATGCAGCCGCGCGGGCGATTGTGGGTGCACCTCGGTACACCCACGTAACACCAATCCTGCGCGAGCTGCACTGGCTCCCTATTGGTCTCCGGGTGCAATTCAAGGTGTTGGTTATTACCTTTAAAGCCCTA
>JANHJO010004659.1:87196-97313 GCA_032468235.1 Pseudoxyrhopus heterurus | reverse complement strand
TGGATGGATGGATAGATAGATAGATAGATAGATAGATAGATAGATAGATAGATAGATAGATAGATAGATAGATAGAAAGAAAAAAGTGCAAAGGAAAGAAAGGGAAAAAAGGAAAAGGGGAGAAAAACAATGTTTAAATAATTGACTTATGATCTTCATTGCAACAAGTATAAACAAACTTATCATTTTTCCACTCCATAAACAATTCATACACAATTCACATCTTTCCATAATCTATCTCTTATCCATTCAAATCCATGAATAATTAACCTTCCTATCCAGATATCAGCAAAAAGATCACAAGGGGGGTCATAGAATTTTATAAAGATATATCTTATTTTAATCCTGATCAAATCAATCAACTTTGTATTCCTTTTTTATACTTCTAATAATCTTAGTCCTTAATTCATTGAGATGGTCTCATAGAATTTGATCTCCCTTCTATTTTTATTTCTCCTGTTTCAATTTTCCAAATTTTTAACATCCCTCATTTTTAAATCCAGTAAAATTATCCAGATATCTTGGCTTATTATTTGTATTTTCATTCTGACCATCATATATGTCTTACAATGCAGACTTTCTTTATTTTCTAGTATTTCTGTATCAGGTGATTGTCATTTATCACATTCATCCTATCAGTCTCCCAAAATACTATCTTTCACATCTTTCATTTCTTTTTAAAAATCTTTTGTAAATATTCCATCCATATCAGCAAGCATTGTTACTAACATTGTAGCTATTAGTTTCTGACACCATTCTTCAAAAATCTCCTGAAATGTCTTGATCGGGGGTGTCAAATTCATGTTGTCATGGCGGGACTTTTTCCCCCTTCGATAAACCGGGCGTGGACAAGGCCAGTGCATGACGCATCCGGCCTGCAGGCTGGGAATTTGACAGACCTAGTCTAGATATTATAGCATTTTCTGTCATTTTATAGGAGCCACAAAAAACAGGCTTGTCTCTCCCCCCCCCCTTCTCCTGCTTTTATTGTTATTCTCCTGTAGTGCTTTATTTCTAAAATTGCAAAAATTCCAGGTTTTATAATTTATTTTCCAATAGACTAAGCAATTTATATTCCCACAAAAATACTGTTTTATTATTTCTCAAACCCTTTAGCTAAGTCCTAATATTCCAAAATTATTTGGTCCCTGAATTCATTTGCAACTTACTTAAATTAAGACCTTATTATATTTTTGCCATTTATTTCAATTTCTTTAAATTCTTTAAGCTACTAGTTAACTTGTCCTTTGTATTGAACAAATATTAACTCACAAGATGGTTTTTCATACTTGTTGCTTTGAATTTCTCTTTCAACTTTAAATACATTTCAAAGATTTTTGAAATGTATTAGAGTTAATGAATCTAGTTTTCTTAAAAGTGTGGTTGAGAGTTTAATGATTTCCTTCATCTTCTAGCACTGAAACCCATGGGAAACCACTGTGCTATGGTCTCTTTGCAAGGAGTTGCTGTCTTGACCACAATTGGGCAATCCCTCATCCTCTCCTTTATCTGGAGAGATTCTGTTAAGACTGGGCTTGTCACTGGGCTGTCAGTCCTGGCCACATTTCATTTCCCATCCTGTGAAGACATCTAATTTGCCATTTCCTCACTCAGAAGTGAGAATAATTTCACTTCCAAATTGATCATTTGTGAATGACAAATCCCTAGTCCCTTACAGAGTTAAGGTAGCTAACACTGGAAAATCAATCTCATTGCAGTGTACGTATTGGAAAAACAAAAGATCTTGAGAAATAGTTTGAAGAATTAATTGTGAATTTCTAGAAGTGAATTGCAGTCTAGCAATTTCTATCTTGGAGGGCAGATCTTAAGGTGATTATGTCCATGGGTCAAATAGAAAAGTAATGGGCAAGAAAAAAAGGAGAATAAAAGGGATTGGGAAAAATTGCAGAGAGATAGATTTCTCATACTGTATGTTTTGATTCAAAGGTGGTGACTGAGGATGTTTATTATCTCTTTCTTACAATCTTTTAAAATCCCCAATGGATTCTGAATGCATGTGAGGGGAAAAATGTAGTAAGTGATAGGGGGGGAAAATACAATATATCCTCATTTGGATCCAATTAAATTCTGTGAATTACCATGGCAGCAGTTGCAGATTTTGTGCTATAATTTTGTCTTATGCATACACATGAACAGTTTCATCATTCCTGACTGTTTTTTGTTTTAATTTGTCAGGGACCACGAGGCCAAGATGGTCCTCTGGGAGAGCAAGGGACAGAAGGTATTAAGGTAAACTCAACTTTCTTACCTTTGCCCCAGAAAATGACCCATGATGCTGTTAGATGCATGAAGTACAGTACCACATAACGTTTCTGTTATTGGGAACTTGACTTTTTGTCTCTGTGTTATATATTATGCCATTTCCTCCTTGGTGTCTTATAGCATCTTCGTTGTGTCATCCAGACTAAGATAAAAGCTGACCTCACTGTAATTTTGACCAAGTGATAGTTTATTTTTAGTGAGTTGTTTTGACGTTTGTTTCTAGGAAGTGGTATAAAAAAGGGGGTAATTAAGAAATAAATAGTATCTGCATTTGTGCCAATGGTTGATGACAGATTTTCCAATAATTTGCACTGAAAAGAATGTCCATAATTTGGAATTTAGAAGAAAAAATGTCATATGTTTGAATACAGTGTATATTAAAATAGCCTTATTGTTTCTTTTTTCCAGGGAGAAGTTGGTGACTCCGGAAAAAAAGGCATTCCTGGACTCATTGTATGTGGCATTTTTTAGCATTCATATTTAAGGCATCAATTCTGACAATATTTTTGAAATAGAGTCGACATGTTACCTTCTTTGTGTTTGCACAGGGAAAAGCTGGAATCCCTGGAGAAAGAGGCAATCCAGGAGCACCAGTAAGTTCTTCATGCTTCGGTAGAAGATTCATTTTTTTTATAATTCCATTCTGCTTCTAACATAATACATTGAGTTTATAGTAGTTGAGGTCACCTAACATGAGTTGGGGTATAAAGTACCCTACAAATACAAGTAAGTCTTGTTTAATGACTGCCTTATTTAGAAACATTTGCAGTTGTGATGGTGATGAAAAAGTAACTTTGCAACCAACCTTTGCATTTACAACTTTTGCAGGTCTATAAAGCAATGAAAGGTGAAGTAAGATCATGAGCACAATTTCATTTCAAAGCAACCGCTTTGTTTAATGACCAAGTTGCTAGTCCCAATTGTGTTCACTAAATGAAGAGTACCCCTATTAGAAGCTAGTCTAATTCTCACTCAAATAACCATATTTGTTTGGGGTTAAAACTAACTTCCTTGACCAGATGGACCATATGAACACAACCATTATGTTACACTTTTATACTGCTAGAGTAAGTAAATTAAAAATTTGATGTTTTTAATAAAATTCAAAAAAATACCTACAGTGTAGGAATTCTCTCCTGTCAAGTATTACAGGGTTTTTTTTGATGCAGCAATTCATATTTCTCCTTTAATTTAAAATGAATAGAAAACTGGGGAGAAGAATGAGCATAACACTTGTTCCTTCCCCATAGCCCCATAGCCCCAAAGTCCAATCGAAATCACTTTCCTGATCTTTGAAAATAACAGCTTTAAGATATTACAGGGGAGGTGCTTATAGTATCTACATGTAGCACTCAAATCAAAATTTAGTTTTGATATAATAATTGCAGTGTCTTTTCTCTCATTGATGGGTGGTTAGTCAAGCTTTGGCAAAGACTGGGAAACACTAAAGCCCAGAGTCACATTTCCTATCTAAGTTTTAAAATCTATAATGAAAGACATTGGTAATGATGGCAGACATTATTGTTATCAATAATATATGTAATATAATTTATCAGATTGCTGTAGCTCCTGTACATTGTGGGTAAGTTTTCCAGAATAGTTCTTAAATGCAAGGACAATAATGCACTGGCTTTAATATCTACATTAGAGAACAGAGAGCTTGTTAAACTGCTTTCTTTGGTTGAAGAGATGATAAATTCCCTATAGTGCGACAACTTTTTATTTCATATTCTTTTATTTGTAGGAAATAAAACATGTAAAGACAAATCAGTCAATAACAGTGTAGAGTAAATGATTAAACTAAAATTTTCAGTGTTATACAACAAGCATACTTTCACAAGCAACCCAACTTATACCTATTTTTTAAAAGTAAAAAGAGATATACAATATCTCTAAATGATACTAAAGTAAACATTAAATACACTTCAATATTTGATACATGCCCATTAAATACACTTCAATATTTGATACATCTGATACTGATCTGTGCTATCTTCTTATTTGTACAGCAACTGGATGAGACAAAAATATTTCTGTTTCCTTTACCAAAGAAAAAGTAGCAATAGTGAGTTGTGCATACTTTTTGAAAGATGGCCTTCAGAACATATAGTAAGGTGTAAGAACATGTGGGAGCAAATAGAATCAGGGCTCTGAAGCAGCAACAAGAACTTGGAAAAAGATAGTATAGTTTTATTAACTATTTTTTGTACAGACATATGCATATTCTAGAGGAACTCTTGAAAATTTTAGTGAATTGCGGATACATTACCATCCTACAATTCAAACTATGGCAGTAGGGAGGGACATTTTTAGTTCTATTTCCATAGAATTTTGTGCAAATCTATACTACAAACAAGGCAGCATTTGTAAGCCAAGAACAAAATATATTGTATATATTTCAAAGCAAATCCTTCCTTATATTCAGATTTAAAATGCAGTTTATATAGAGTCAGTTTGATGTGGTAATTAAGACATCAGGCTAGAAATCAGATGATTATGAGTTCTAGTCCTGCCTTAGATAAGGAACTGGCTCAGTGAACTTGAGCCAATCACTCTCTCACACCCCTAGGAAGAAAGCAATGGCAAATGAGCATGTTGAAGTAAAACAGAAAAGGCAAGTCTGCCATAAAAATATCAAGTGCTAGACGGAATAAATTGACAGCATTGAAAAAAATGTGTTCCGATTTATTTGAAATACCTGAATAAATGAATAGATCTTTGCCTAGTGTCAAAATGGATTAAGCAGACATCAGCAGATCTCCCTGGGTAAAGCACTGCAGAATTAGAACACTTCTACTGGGAATGTTTTATATATAATTAGATTAGATAATTTCCTACCATAATTAAAAACACACTCATTTCCTCTACAATGTAGTTAACCATGCTTCTGGAGGATAGTATTGTGCCTCTTAAACAATAGGACATCTTACATGAATCAGTTTTGAAGGACATTAAAATAATATTTTGGATGTCTGCCATATACAAGAAATAGGACACATAGAATATTTTTTCAAAGCACATCTTAATGTTGCTAAACTTTATAAGTTCCTTTTTTGTTGTCAGTGGTATATTTTCTGAATTGTTACATGAAAAGGCAGCTTCAAAAAGATTGACTATTCTTTCGTTTCTCGTTCTTAAATGATCTTACAGGAAGGCAATTCAGACTGTAGCAGTTATTTGTCATTTTTCATATATATTTATAGTATGTCTTCATATAACCACAACAAAGTATGTGAATTCACATACATTGAATTCACTGTAGTTTATTTCACACATAAATAGAAGATTTTATCTTTAGTTTGTATATCTTAACTTTTCAAAGACGATTTAGGATACTGCTCACCAAAACAAAGAATTTACTAATTCATAAATCAGCCAGTTAGTGACCAGCTACAAATCCTTATATGGTAGAAACAAAATTATTGAATTAAAAAAAACCTTAAGTGTCATTGAAGATGTTTTATGAATTACGTTTTGGTCAATTTATGAAGTTTTGATGTAAAATTTAAGTAGCTTTTTGGTTTTGTTTTTGTTTTCAGGGTTTGCCTGGCCTTCCTGGAAGTATAGGAGATAGAGGTCCTTCAGGTGAACCAGTAAGTTGATTTAATTTAATTTAATTTAATTTGAAATGTGAAATATAATTTATTGGAAACCATGTATCTTGTTATGCTGTAATTAAAGATATATTAAAGAAGCAGCTTTATTTTTAGGCTGAAACTATGTGGTTCTTAATAAGTCTCTCTGTTCTATAGAATAAAGTAATTTTTTTTCTTCATTTCTTTAAGATGGAAGATTGTCCACAAAAGGCTGTCCTTAAACATGTCCACAAAAGGCTGAAAATCATGAAAGTGGTTATCTTGAGAGAGGATGCCTTGCATTCACTTTTTAAAAAATTCCTTTTCTGGCCTTTTCTGTTCAGCTTTTACCTTATCATTTTAGATAGTGCTTATAAAGAACCCATATTTTATTCCCAAAATATTACCCAACTGTAGTACATTTATATCAAGTACAAATAATAAAACACATATCTTCTGTGCTACAATTTTTCCAGTTCACAAACATACACCCTCCAAGATCAGTTAAGGATTTAATCTAGAGCAGGGGTGTCAAACTCATTTCATCATAGTGGAGTCACATGACGTATCAGGATTTTTTCCCCTTCGCTAAACCAGGCGTGGGTGTGGCCAGCGCAGGACACATCTGGCTCGCAGGCCGTGAGTTTGACAGCCCTGATCTAGAGTGTGTCAGGTTTCTATAGTTAGCTGGTGTCATTGTATATTTAATTTAGTCTCAGATAGTTTGTGTAACTTCCTTATTAGATCTTAGAGGTTGAATAGAAAGTAAATTGGTTTTCTGAGTATGCAACCTACCTGCTAGTTAATATGAATACATTTGACAATGAATTCAGCTGATTATTTAAGTCAGTATTTTTTCCAAACTTGGCAATTTTAAGATGTATGGACTTCAACTCCCAAAATCCACCAGCCAGCATGGGGAATTCTAGGAGCTATATAGTCCATACATCTTAATGTTGCCAAGTTTGAAAATCACTGATATAAATTGAGTGACAACTTGCACAACAGTCTTTATGACAAAATAAGCAGTTTTTGAAACATCTAAATTTCCTAGGCTAGAAAAAAAGGCTATAAATTATTGGTGGCAGGTAGCAAGTATTGTCTGCTAATTGTTCAAACCAATTTAAGAGAAATTAGGAGACCAGCAGAAATGTGCAATTTGTCTCCACTGATTTTTAATTTCAAAATTCTGGTGTATTACTAATCTGGACCATTGGGTATATAGTCAATTATTGTTTTGCTTGTGGGAGAATAATAAACATCTTAAATAAAAATCTTATTTTTAAAACTTACATATATAAACTATTACCTAGATTCAGAATTCTGTGCCACATTCGTCTTACTGTGCATGTTTTTCTTTTCTCCATTCAAAACCAGAGAATCTTCTGTCAGAATTTAATCCACTAAAACAAAACCAAGATTCGGCCTCTTTCATATGTGTTTAACAAAAACTGGTTGAAATTACAGAGCATGAAGTAAGAAGAATACAAAATTTGTAATAAAATCAATATATTAAACTAAATGATGTCTCCTTTAAATCAAGATCAGCTCCTGGTGACTACAGAGATATGTCCATGCTTGCAGTCACCAGTTTTTGGAATACTAAGGAAGTGGCATGCCTTTGCTGTCTTTGAGATTTTTTTTGATCCAGGCTATGTCCTAGTTATGGTATATCCATATAGCCCCCAATCCAAGAACAAGCCAAGCCTGAATCCACTTATAGTTTGATCCAAGAGAAGATCAGGTAGATATTCCCATAGCTTATCTAGCAGAGTTCCTGCTTATATAAATGTATCAGAAGCAGTGTTGTGGGCTCCAAAGCTGGAAATTTCAAGGCATTGCCAGAAATCTCAAGTTTAGTAGACACCAGCTTTTATGCTGAGGCTATTCTTTCAAATATGACTGTTTTTTTTTTTACAAATTCTACACCTACCATAGGCTTCTGAAAACTTATTTCAGAGTCTTCCCATGAGGCATTTCTTATCCTTAATTATTTCTTGTACTGTAGTCCATGAGTCCATGAATCCACAAAGTTATATCCTTTCCATGAATGGTGTAAAGAATGAAGGAAGTTGGCAAGACAATTTGCAGATCATATAGAATTATGAAATCATCACTGAATGGATACCACCCAATCTGCAGAGAATGGTCAAGTTTGTCTTTAAAAGACAGGAGGAAAGCCTAGAAGTTAAACCCTAGATCATAGAGATATACAGACAGATCGAGTTATGTGAGAGTAGAGTTTCTACATGTATACAACTACATTCTTCTTTGTAAAGCAGCTGTGTCATGTCTCTAAACTTGTGCTGTGAGCATGTTACTGAATATGGAGCTATGTGTTTTGAGGGTTCAAATGTAATGTTATGCCTAGTACGAAGCCTTGATGAATATTCCATTGCCTGATGATGATTGGACTGTTGCAGAAAATAAGAGTGGGGACCATATTAAATTATTATACTCTCAGAAGGTAATGGAACCTGGAAAAAAGGAAATACCCAGTTGTGAGAAAAATGTCTTCAAAAACCTGGCCAGCTGATGTTATTGCTATATAAGTGGGGGGGGTTTTCATAATAAGAATGTAATGCTCACATAAATTTTCGTTTGATACTAGGGACCGAGGGGAGAACAAGGTGATGCTGGTCCTGTAGGTGAAGCTGGCTTTGAGGTGAGTCCTTTACCTCACCAAATGATATAGACAAGCAAAACTGAAGATCCTGCTGCATCAAAGTAAAAAGTATAGAGGCCTTTAAAAATTGGATATTGCACCGTAGTAGAATAAGATATTATACCAAGTATTTCATTCATCCCCCCAATAAGTCCTTTTTAAAAAAGTCTTGTGAACCTCCTAGTGAATTTAATCATGTTGGAAAGCATTTAGTGCTGGACAACGGATAACTCCATTTATGTTTTCAATACAGGGACCACCTGGCCCAGAGGGAGAGCCAGGACCACAAGGAGAACCAGGCACAAAGGTGATTGTTGGAGTAATTTTGTTGGGGTGCAGTTTGAATGATGAGAAAAACAGGCTGTTATTTCTCTACACATATCTCTGGGATATTTCCTGATGATACTTTTCTTCTTTTTAAATACTTTTTATTAGTTGTTTTCATTTTGTTTACATTTCATATCATATTTAAGCAGTATCAGTGAACAAGTCTACAATACAAAATATTCCTAAAAAACAGAGAAAAACTTACATATTTAATATCAAATCTATTTTCAATATATATAAGATCAAATTTGTTCTCCCTATACATAACTTCATATCAAATTATAGTCTTGGATATCTAGTTAGTCTTCTACTATATGAAATATCTCTATATACATTTAGAGTCCCTTGGGAGTTGGGCGGCATATAAATACAACAAATAAATAAAATAAATTCATACAGTATACAGTATACAGTATACATTTCCTTCTTTTTCTTTCTCTACGGCCCTCTCTAATCCTTTCGCCTCTTCTCTAACCATGAATACCATGCATCCCAACTTGCGTAGTAATCTGTTTCCCCTTTGTTCTTTAATACCATTATTAGTCTATCTAGTTCAGCGCATTTCATTATTTTTTATCAATTTATCTTCTGATGGTATATTTTCTTTTTCCATTCTTGCGCAAATATTAATCTAGCTGCTATTGTTATATGTAAAGTTAGGTATGTCACATTTTTTTTTAGCTTTCCCAGAATAATCCCTAATAGGAAGGTCTCTGATCTTAGTTCTATCTGTTGGCCCGTTATTTCGTACAGCCATTTTTTTAACCCTGTGCCAATACTTCTTTGCCAGAGGACAGGTCCACCACATATGATAAAACGTGCCTTGTGGGAAGTTACATTTCCAACAGTTCGGAGCCAAATTTGGGGACATTTTTGCTAACCTTGCCAGCGTCTGATGATACTTTTCATATGCAGTCTCTATACATGAAATATATATTATTTCCACTAGAAACATTCTGTCTGAAACTAGCTATGATGTTTAGTTAAATTGGTCCAACATTAGGTGATGTTGTCATTTCTGCATCTGTTCATGCATAAATCATGACTAATTTTATAAATTAGGTGAGCATATGTATTAGTTAGAAGTTTGTACAAAAAGAAAACAAAAAGGCTAATATCCTGTATTAATAGAATTGATATTGTCAGGTACAAGCAATAAGAGCCACTCACGAAAGGAAGGGAGGGAAGGAAAGGAAGGAAGGAAGGAAGGAAGGAAGGAAGGAAGGAAGGAAGGAAGGAAGGAAGGAAGGAAGGAGAAAGGGAAGGG
>JANHJO010004659.1:72012-82156 GCA_032468235.1 Pseudoxyrhopus heterurus | reverse complement strand
TGAAGAGGTGTGGGGGTGTCCTGTTTGAGACCCTTTTTCGGGGTGAAAGAAGGGTGAATCTGGTTCCTGACCCCCCCCAGTGCTCGTCTCCAGAGTGCAAAGTATGTGTGTGTGAAGTTTGGGCTGGATTGGTGGAGGCAGGGAAAAACGAATTCAGGACATACATACAAACATACATACGCACATTTCTCTTTTATATATATAGATATCATACAATACGGTCACTGTCAAAGTTGCAGCATTACCTGGAAGAATGAAATTGGAGAAATAAATGTCATGATTTGAATAATAGAAAATACATTTTTGAAACAAAAGATAATGGAAAAATTTGAAACTTTTTACAATTAAGTAAAGGCTACCCTTACCCAGAGAAAATTGTCCTTAAAAGCTTTGAAAGGAATGCCTAAAATTATGAAACAAATTACTGATTCCAGTTGAACTCTGTCTTTGGATGGGGTTCTCTCTTCAAACAGCAATGATTAATTTTATTTTCTGGCATAGTAGTAAGAACATGGAATTGATTATTTTCGACACTTATATAGGTCATATAATGACTTGAGATATAAAACAGGAGCATTCATTTTGTTGTTCCAGTTTTCTTGGTTTTGCATTTCTGATTGAGATACTATAAATCTATCACACTCAACATATGCACAGAATGTGATGTAGGCAGACATATCAAGTGTTAGGCTTCAAAACTTTAAGTGTGCTTAAAAAGTAGGGCTTTTAAAAATCTTGAAATAATTGTTTTATCACATCTCCTCCAGACAATTTTTGTCCTCCACAATAAGGAGTTTTCTTTATGTAAGAAACATTACTGCTTATGTCATCACTGTAGTATGTTACATAACATGATGCATAAGTACAGCTGATGTTTTCTATTATAAAGAAAAAGTCAGAGTGATTACAAATAATGATTCTGTCTACAAACTGTATCAACTATTGTCCATTTCTAATTTTTGTGACATATTATTGATTGGTTTGTTGGTTTAAAACATATATATCTCACACTTGTTCTCAGGGAATAATAAAAACCCCCAGACACAGGATGTGTGGAAAGTGGAAAACATAGTAAGAGAGGCACCAATTCTTTTTTTTTAAAATACTTCTTTTAAAATTAAATGTAAACAAGAATGATATGAGAAAAATATATGCACAAGCACACACATTACAATGGATCAGTTCTTACAATTAAGTGTAAGACACCCCCCTCCACAACTATCTAAGATGGTACTAAAAATAAAACTTTCCATAATAAAGAATGTGGTTTGTTTAAGGACTTGTCTTTATCCACAAAAATTGTCTCCTTGATTTGTCTTTTGGTGTTCGTTTCCCAGAGCTGGTCCATACTATTCCATTATTTCCCAAATGGCAATCTGTTATAAAAATAATGTGTTATAAAAATTATACCTTGGAAACAGGTTTAAGTCCATTCTTAGCCATGGAAGTCATGGGTGTCTTTTGGCTAGTTGCTGTTTCTTCCTAATCTGGAGGAAAGTCAGGGTATAACAAATAAATAGATTTAGGGTCAAATTAATTAAACACTAGTTAAACAATTAGAAATTGTATCAGCGGCTTAAAAAATATTGGAGTTTTTGAGTGAGGAAACCATCTGGATGTAGATTCAAATAGTGGATAACCTGTGCTGGAGTTTTCAGTACAGATAGCCCTCAACCTATGACCAGGTTAGCAAATGTTTAAAGTTACCCTAATAAAGGCATTTGCAACTAGGATTTGAAGTTCCAATGGTTGCTCTCCCTTCCTCTCACGTCACATGATTGCATTTTGTGTGCTCTACCACTGACCTGCATTTACTGTTGTTTGTAGCATATGTTTTTTACCAGCATTTACTACTGGTTTCCAACAAAAGCTGTCCATTGCAGACAATGCAACATTCACTTAATGACCTCCACATTCTCTTAACAACCGCCGCATTCGTTTAACGACTGCTGCAAAAAATGGTGTAAAATCATGTTGTAAAACAAGGGTGTCTTGATTTATGATCATCATGACATACAACAGAAAGTCCAGTTTCTAGTAAGGTCATACATCAAAGAGTATCTATAGATGATTTATGCTAACTGTTTATATTTGGAGATAAAACAATTGAATGAGACCGCTGTAGGGCCCAAAAGTTTTCCCCCTCGCACATACTTAATAAGACAAAGTTGTGATCCAGGAAACAATCCTGTATTTTCCATTTGATTTTTAACAACCATCCATCTGATTTGTAGCTGTTGAAGTGGTACCTCATCTAATTTGTCAGTAAGTTTGGCTGATATCTCAGGATATGACACAGTTAATAAAAACCAGAAACATTCCTCTGTGGTTGCTTTGAATAAACTATAAACTAAAACAAAAAAGCTGCATACTTTGTTTGTTTGTTTATTTATTGTAGCAAGGGGCTCAATACAGAGTTTTCTTGTGAAGCAACTATTGACTCTAATCCAGCCATTAATTGTTTAGAAAAATGTGTATGCTGGAAACGTTTTTTACTTATTATTTGCTGCAGTATTTGTTTTTTCTAACATGATAGTCATCAGTTTCTGTCTGATGCAAAATTATGTATAGCCATGAAAATCTGGTAGTATGGATGAGAAATGGAATATAGTTCAAATTGCATGTTATTGAAAAATTATCAATACGGCTTTAAAAAACTCCCAAAAATAAAATATGAGATTTTCAGTGGGTTTTTTTTTACTGTGTGGATCCTGTCATATGGTTGGGAATGGGCAGACAATTATGAATATATTTATCCAGGAAGTATGGATCCAACTTTAGGCTGTAACTGTTTGGCTTTGAGGAGGATCAGTTTTATTGGATTCTTGGAAATGCAGAAAGACAATAGCCATCTGCCGCTTCATATTGTTTCAGTGGGAAAGATAAGTAAATCAGGCTGGTGTCTATGTACATATGTGCGCATGTGTTTAAAAATGTTCTTCATTCCAAATTTTGGCTCTACCCAAATACAAATAATCAGTCAGAATAAAAATAACTAAAACTCCAGCTTAAAAAGGGCATCTAAAAAGTCTGGATGAAAAGAAATGTTTCTAAACCCATCCAACACTGCTTAGACTAGATCACGGGTGTCAAACTCTATCGCGTCACAGACCGGATCGTGACGTATTGCGACATTTTTTGCCTTTGCAAAGCCGTGGCCGTGGCCTGTGCGTGACGTATCCAGCCCGCAGGCTGCTACTTTGACAGGCCTGCACTAGATCCTTCCTACCACATAAAAGGTGGGAAAATGTTGGACTGAGTGGAATTAGTGCTACTGCAAATAATTTGGACAGAGTTCCATAGGACTTTGTAAGCCATGGTAAGTAGCTTGGACTAAGCTTAGAAAACTGTTTCAGTACAGAGATGATGCTATCCTTTCTGAAGCACCACTGCCACTGATTCCACTTTCCAAACTATCTTCAAGGGCACTTCACCAAAAGGGCCTCAATTACCAACACTAGGTCTCTTTGTTCTAGCAATGGACTCATTTTGCTTATCATTAAAAGATAAGCTTCTCTCACATCAGTGTCTGGGAGGCCTCCCAAGGTATAAACCTGATCTATTACAAGAGTTACCTGTTCAGATAAGTGATATCTCCCAAATCCTGCAAACCACTCACCTGAATAAATAATAACTCCATGTTTTCAGATTCATATTTTCCCTCACTTAGTCCTTTACAGCCCAGGGACATGAAGATGATGGTAAGTGGACAGCTTCTGGCAGCCTGAAAGGAAGTGTATTATCTGGACCCTTTCCAGTCAGGATTCTAGCTGAGTTAATATACTGATACTGCATTGTTGTACTTGTCGATGACTTTGAAAGGCTTAAGAGAAGGATGATCACCCATCTCTGCCTTTCTAAGATCTCTCAATAGCTTTTGATACCATTAACCATGATAACCTTCTGTACGGGCTTTTGGGGCTTGGAATGGGCAGCACTGTTCTGTAGTGGTTGTCTTTTTTTCTGAGACTACTTCCAGTTTGTGTGGGTGAGGGAAAGAGGCCTTTTATTATCTTTTATTGGGGGGGGGGGTGTTTAAGGGCTCAACTCTCTCTCCAGTTCTATTTAATATCTACACAAAAGCTGCTGGATAAAGTTATTCATGGAACACCTGGCAAGACCCAGTTCTGGATTTGATAACTCTTCATCTTTAACTCTTGATAGAGTAAATCTACAAATGTGGCCTCATATTTATCTCCCTTTATGTTAACTACTGTAGGGTCCTGAGGGAAGTCAAGGAAGTCCAGGTCAAAGGGGTCGTCCAGGAAAGAAGGTAAGTGGTCTTCCTCTTTTATCTTGAATTTGGACAGAAAACAAATTATTTTTCATTAAGAATTCAATATTAATAAATATTGCTCATTTTAAGAATAGAGTGGCATGGTGGCCTAATGGTGAGGACAGCTACCTTCCATTTGGGAGGTTTGAGAATTTAATCTTAGGTAGTGGCAGATGCTTCTTTCTCAGGGTGCAAAGAGAAAATATCTGCTACGAATTCAATGTAGGCATCAGGAAGGGCATCCAACCAGTAAATACTCAGTTCCATTCTGTCACCCCAATTCTACCCTGAATTAAGGGATTACAGGGTCATAAAAAGAAAAAAGTACCAGTTCTTAACATCACAACTAACAAAACTTAAGATAATGTTTAGATGGATACTCCTGGAAGGAATTTTAGTATTGTGACAGGATAAGAGAATTAAAATAGACACAGTAGACAAGGCACATGAACTCTTTGAGAGCTACCTTACTGAACTGGAAGAACATGGAAGCGACCTTTTACAACCTTGTAATCCCTTAATTTTGGGAAGAGTTGGGGCAACTGAATGGAGGTGAGCATTTACTGGCCAGATGCCCTTCCTGATGCCTACATGGAGTTCACAGCCGATATTTTCTCTTTGCGCCCTGAAAGAAAAATATCTGCCGCTACCTAGGTTTGAACTCTCAACCTTCTGAGCATTTTACCACTAGGCCACCATGCCGTTCAATTTTAAAAATAGAACAAATAATTTTTGTTATTACAAATAGTCTTTGACTTACATTGTTCCCTTAACAATAGTTCAAATTAACAATAGCCTCAGAAAGGGTGCTTTGCGACATGCAAAGCACTTCTGACCATTGCAATACATTGCATTAGCCCCACCCTACATTGTCAAGTAATCATGATTTGGATGCTTGGAAGCCTGTTCTCATGTATGACTAGTCAAGCAGCCCGCAATCATGTGTTCACCATTTGTAGTCTTCTCTGTCAACTTCCATAGAAAGTCATGGAAGCCAACTTTCCATAGGGAAGTTGATAGGGAAGATTGCAAGCTCTGTTGCTGCTGCCAAGAACACTCCCTCTTGTCTCTGGGAACTGGAGGAAAGAACTGCCTGCTGAAGGTTTTTCAGCTCCTTGCCTGCTTGTATGGAGCTAAAATCTTCCTGCCTGCTTGCACAGAGCTGAAATCTTGCCTGCCTGCTTGCACATGAAGGATTTTCAGTTTCTGAGTGGAAACACTTGTGCCTGGCTTGCATCAGGCCTCCCAGGGCCTACTCCACCTCCTGTAAGGCACCCAACACTCTTCACCTGGTTCTCTGCCCACTTAATAACCCAGAAGATTACCCATAGCCTTAAGTACCAAGATTGCTGTTATTGAGCAAACCAGTCATGTGATGTCCCAATTGCTGGATTCTGGTCCCAGTTGTGATCATGGTAATTACCTATACCTATATTGGCTTTCCAATATGATTTTCAATTGGCGTAATGTTTTTATCCATTTTATTCTCCTCCCAAATAGGGAGAAAAGGGTCAGCATGGTTTCCCAGGAGAAATTGGAGCTACGGGTGAACCTGGCAAGCCTGGGGAAATTGGTCCAAAGGGTTCAAGAGGAACTAGAGGGCCCGTGGTTGGTATAGTATTAATTTAAACTTTATAATCCTCTGTAGTTTTATAGGAACTTTGATGCAAGTGAAGAGCCTGTTTAAAGCTGATTGGTTTGTCTGGATTTGTGAATTGTCTAAAATTCACAGCATCCATAATAAATCATCATACAGATGTTTAACAGGTTAACCCTGTCAATCGCCTTTGTTGATATGTAGACAAAATGGATGAGAATGCTGAGTAACTTATTTTTAAGTAACAGTTTTTATATTATTATATAGAAACCACTTTCAAAATCTGTACTGTTAATCTCTACTATTTACTTGCTATATAATCATAATTGTGCCGCTTCATGGGTTCACTTAATAAACACAATGTTCACCGAACAACTGTAGATTTAATGACCATGGTGATTCACTTAATGCCTTCTATAAAAAAAGATCATAAAATCAGGTTGGTCACGTATTGACCTACTTTATGACAATCATAGTAATAAATAGGTGGGTTCCTTTATGGTCACGTCGAGTCCTTCATCCATCCATCCATCCATCCATCCATCCATCCATCCATCTATTTTTTTTAAGTCCATGTGGCTGATTCGTTATTCACAGGTTCACTGTGAAATGACATATTTAAAGGCAGACAAATATTTTACTGGGTAATTTATTATATGTGCTTCACTTATGCTTATATATCAGGATTGTTTATATCTGAAATGTTGTATCCTGAAATTGAATGATTGTGTTCTATAGCACATTTTTTTAATTGATTTTTAAACTGATCGTGGATATCTACATGTCTATGTTATTTTATGTACTTTTTAAGAGACAAAACCATCAGATTTCCTCCTTGTATTTATTATAATCTGATTCAGTTATATTTATTTAATATATTACAAGCTTGTTTAGCATTACTTTTTAAAAAGAATTCTTATGGTTTTTAATCAGGATTAAGCATATTTCAACTGTCTTACTTCCAGTAGGTAATATGCTTAACTCTTTCTATTTCCATGCTTTGTGAATATTTCCAATTAGAAGTACTGATAGCTTGGCTAATACAATTATTAGAGTATTAAAATATATTAATTGCTACTTCTCCTTGTACAGGGACATTTAGGAGCAATGGGATCACCAGGAAAGCCAGGAATTCCAGGTTATGGGGTATGATACATTTCTGAAATATGTTCATGGGCCTATCCAACTATTCTATTAATTTTATGATAATTGTTATTTAATGAATGAAAGCAAATATACATGTCCCAGGATAATGTTGCAAGTTCCAATCTGGGCCAGTCACCAGGACTAGAGGTTTACTCTTCCGAGCTTTCGGACTCGTGCTGGAGCCCATCTTCAGGGAACTTCTTTCTATTGGAATATGTGCTTTGGGTTATTCTATGAGTCGTATTTATATGGTGCCTTCCTATTGGTTGATTGGTGTATTGATGGCTGGCGATTGGCTATTGTTTATTGATTCCATAGTTCTTAAACTTCTTGATATTGCTAGCCCATACTTTTTTAAAGCATCTTTGGCTTTCTACCATTATAACTGTATCCATTTGAAAACAGCTGTGGAAATCATAGATCATATTATTTTTCAGAATATGTCTCAGAAATGTTTAGATTTTTTAAACCCTCACCAGCATCAGCAAGGGAACTAGATTGGCAGGGGCTAGGGTGGTGGGCCTTTTCTGCTGTGATATCTGTTCTGTGGAATTTCTCTTCACTGAAGTGAGGGTGGCCTCATCTCTTCCAAGTTCCAAAAATCCCTTAAGTCCTGGTTAGGCCAGCAGGCCTAGGGTCTCCAAGGAATAGATTAACTAGTTAGGTGGCTCCATAATCATTAACATCCCTTTCTTTGTTATTTCTTCTTGCTCTGTTTTTATAGTCTTTTTATGGTTTTAATGTTTTGATAATTAATAATTATAATGGTTTTAAGTATTTATTGACTATTTCATTTTGTTGTGCGCCCCTAAAGTCACTTGCTTGGTGAGATAGGCGGCTATATAAATTGGATAAGTAAATAGATAAATATAACTATGAAACATCAATAATTTTATGCTAATTGCTCAATTTCTATCAGCCGTGAAAAAAATCTGTCCAGGAGATTTATTTTATGTATTAATTAAATTTATTTGCCTCCCATCTTACCACAAGGTGATTCTGATTATACAAATAATGAATTTTTTTATCGCTCTATGCAGAAAAGTATTTTTGTTACTTGTGGGTTTTTTTTGTAACTGCAGATATTGCATGACACATATTTTTCTTAGGGTCACCAAGGTCCACCAGGAGCACTTGGCCCTCCAGGACCCAAAGGAGAGAAAGTAAGGAAAAGATGAAACTGCTGTATTTACTAACACATTTCTGTTGGCTAGCAACCATGAAGATTCACAGATTTTGTCTGCATTGTTGCATGAGCCTTAATTTTTCTCATTTCATTAAAAATATAAACTGAAGAATTTGATAAATTTAATCATTTAATCATTTACATATAGCAAATAACATAGCATTGGAAGTCTAAAGCTGTCAACTTTATTTGACTGTGTAGCTACTGCCCGTGAAAAGTTAGGAGGGCGTCCAACTGCAGGGTGAATAGATGGTTGCTTTCATTTGTCTTGCAAAGTAATAAATAGGCTTGGTCACCACTATTCAATTTCTCATGAAACCCCTGTTGTTTGATGCTGTACTGTAGAAACCATTACCATCAAACCTTGTAAATCAGGGTATGTGGTTTTTTCCCCTCCATTGAATCATGTCAGATTTTCAGAGACCGCTTGGACAAGTCCCTCAGTTTTCTTAGCAAGATTTTTCAAAAGTGATTTGCCATTGACTCCTTCCTAGGGCTGAGAGAAAGTGATTGACACAAGGTCACTCATCTGGCTTCATGCCCAAGGCAGGACTAGAACCCAAAGTCTCCTGGTTTCTAGCCTAATGCCTTAACAACATCAAACTGGCTCTATAAATCAGAAACATAGTACCTTACAACAGTTTTTAGGAGATTTTTCAAATATCTTTAGACCTATGGTCCGCAGACCCCTGGGGGCGGTGATGTTTCATGGGTTCTGTAAAGGCTTGAAGAAATATTAAATCTTGAGTTAAGTCTTGGGGGTCCGTGGCCATGGTCTGTGGCCATAAAAGATATTTAAGGGGGGTCATGTTCAAGAAAAGGTTGAGAACCACTGTTTTAGACCATATTGCACTCAAAAGGTAGTATTTAGAAAATTCTATTCCCGGATGACACACTGTAAAATGAAAGATGGATTGTTTATGTGTAAAAAACTAATAAAAACTATTAAGAAAATTATATTAGATACATGATATAAAAACATCAAACAATTGCCATTCCTTCCTCCTTGAAATGAAGAACAATAACAATAACATATAAATGAAAATAAATATTGTCTTAAGAATTCTCTGAAAGATAGAGAATTTTGTATTTTCTAGAGTAAGAATTTGTGAACAATTTTGTAATACCTATCATCCTGATATTTACTTGAAATTAAGCCATTCATACAGTTTCTAAATTTGGTTACTGGGAACTATCTTTCATATAATTTCCAATAAGCTTCAGATACTCTAGTCTGAATCATTTAGAGTTTTAAAGCCCCAAATCTGATCTTGATCCTGAATGTTTTCATTCTAGATTGTTTGTCTTCTATAAACTTCAATCACCCTGCTTGCTGGCATGGTATTTCCAAGTTGCATATGGAACTCCTACCTTTTTAAAAACTTCATAAATTTCTGTGGATCTTTGATAAAATTCCCACATTAAAAGAGAAGATGCGGCTTTTTGAAGGGGTGTACATATAAATTTACCTTTACACGTTGACATTAATGATAAAGCAGTTTTACTTGGAAAGCATATGAAACTGAATCAAAAGCCTGGCTTCTGTGCTTACAAAGATTTAGCATTGGAGATTCAAAGCTAGCATTTAGCTAACTAAAGCAACTGTTGCTGACAAATTTTTATCTGTTAGACTTAGACTTAGATTTAGAATAACTTTATTGTCATTTTGAATGTACACTAATTGGCATATATTAAAATGAAATTTAAAATGAAATATTGTATAAGACAATTATGACTACAAAATACATTTAATCTGTTAAAAAAAACTAAGCTATAACTTTTTATTAATAGCATAAATAGGTCTTAACATTCTACATCAAAGAATTTTAAATATTAGAAAATGTATATTGTTCTGTTAAGAAAACATTAAGAAAACTAAGATCATGGCATCCGGCCCTCTCAATTCCTGGCAAATAGATGGGGAAGAAATGGAGGTAGT
>JANHJO010004657.1:52312-65868 GCA_032468235.1 Pseudoxyrhopus heterurus | reverse complement strand
TGGAAAATGAAACTAACCATTAGTTTCGGGATTGCCTGGTTATGTGCCAACATAGCTTCTCCCAAATAAAAGTTTTAGTTTGGTTGGACTTTGTCTCTGGGTAATAAGCAGAATGGGGAAGCTTCATTGGAATGCTAACAAAGAGCATTTTCCCACAGGAAGGATTCTTTATAATTAATTCCAAAATCTTATTTCAAATTTATCTGGACCTTTAGTCCACTTATAACTTGCTAAAATCAAAATTTTAGTTGTTTATAAATTTTGCTATTTATAGCATTTTTTTAAGAAAAATTCTTAAACTTGCAATTAAAAGTTATTTTGCTAAGGATTGAAAGAAATTCATGCAATGCTGTAAAGTTTATTAATCCAAATATTCATAGTTGAAAAGCAGCTTACAAGCAATTTCCAAAAGTGATTAGAAAAGTAAGTATGCAAACTTAGTATCCTTTCAAAGATGCCAATCACAATTTGAAGAAGATGGTTATTCCTTTACAAACATCTCTGACTATTTCTCCTAAGATGGTTGTCGCACAAATGCAGAGAATATATATGGATTCACAATAATATATCTACATCATTTATGGTTGTGAACAAAGTAAAAAGAATGTTTTTGAGAACTGCTGCGAATTGAGAAGAGTTAGATTGAAATAGTAAAAGATTTGATAAACCCTTATGTATACAGTTTTTATACAAAACCAACAAAATACTGCTTTGAGTGTGACAATGAAACAATGCCCCCAAGCCATGGAAATCCAGAGATTTTATTAGGCAGTATAATAGCAGGCATGGGTTCCATTCCTGTTGGCATTGGGTGGAGCTAGCTAAAGCAAGGAGTCTGAGAGTGAGTTGATATTGTTAAACAGGTGTTCAGAAACTGAGGAAATTAAAAAAATGTCTGCTTGACAGAAAAGTCTTTTATTGCAGATTTAAAAATCCATGTACATGTCCATAGTGTTTTAAGCAAATTGTTGAATATAACAATGCGCACTCTATTACATCTCCTTATAGAGTGGCTACACAATTGGGCTGTCAGGCTGCCAAGTTAAAAAACAATGATATCTTATTTGCATGTTTATCTTTGCAAGCAGATTATCTAATGTAAAAAGTTCCAGCGTGCAAATATGCTTTAGGAAAAATCTCAGGTCATCAGTCAGATAAATATATTTTTGCTATTCTTATATTGCTCAAAGGCTCTACTATTGAAATAAATATATGGTTATTGCTTCTTTGCTGAAATGTGTCTATTTGCCTTAGCCAAGTCATGTGCAAAAGTACAATTTATTTAGTTGTTTAAATTAATTTATATCTCCTCCCATTTCACTTTTATGTGAGTCCAGGTGAGTAAAATATAGAATACACAACTGTAAAGTAAAAATAAAACACATAGCAGCCAAACATTATTTAACCAATCTTCCTCACAGCCAGGAGATGTGAGCTATTCCCAGGCTTAGGCACAAGAACAAGTTTTCAAGATTTTACGGAAGTCTAACAGTAACAGGGCAATCCAAACACAGGAGTGATGATGTTCCATAGGACAGTTGCCATGGCAGAAAAGGGAACCACCAGCCAACACTCCCTTGCCAAAGGTATCCGAAGTAGGCTCTTCCTGCCAGATTGGGTAGGATTGGCAGAAACAATTAGTAGGGAACTCTTTATTATATAACATAGTAATTTCCTTGGCTAATATTACTGAATGGTAAAATATCAGTTGGCGTAGACCAGGGGTGTGAAACTTGATTTCATTGAGGGCTGCATCAGGATTGTGCTTGACCTCGGGGGGGCCGGGGTACACATGGCCAGCTTGACATCACTTGTGTCGGGGGTGCCTGTGGCAGCCCAAGTGCTCTTCCAGCAAAAATGGGTTCCTGAGCTTTGTTTTCAGCCGCGATGGCCTCCTGCAACCCTCTGCCAGTGAAAACAGAGCTTGGGAGGGGGACGTGCAACCCTTCCAAGCTGTTTTCTCTGGCAGAGGCACCCTGAGCTGGTCCTTCGCTGTTTCCAGGTCGGCCCTGTGGGTCAGATTTAAGCACCCCACAGGCTGGATCCATCCCACGGGCCTTGAGTTTGATAGCCCTGGCGCAGACTATACTCCACATATTTTTGTGGTTCCAGGATGAAAATTGAGGAACCAATGGGTTGTTTTAGGTCTACCATATTAAGTCTTGAAATGTTTAGAGGACTCTTACAATAAACACTTCTTTTGCTTAGTAATGCTACAATACATGAGAGTTAATACTTGCCAAAGGTGGGACTTTGTTGATGGGAATTCAAAGAAAAAAGAAGCTCTTTAGGCTGTAAAGTTTTAACTTCAGTGTTTAGGATCTTTAAATATGGAAAATTTAAAATCACAATACTATACAATTTGACAACATAACTGCTGTCCTCTGGCAATTGAAGCTTTTAGATATTCTTAAAGGGTAGACCTCAACAGAGGATATCATAATAGTTTAAGCATGATGCAGTCAAGATATAAATAACAATTGCCATATGGGGCTGATTCAGACATAGTTGCTATTCATCTAGAAATCTTTATTTATTGTACTCTATGTATGATTTCACATAAAGCATTCATATTCTGTCTCTAAATTTAAGCTCTTTTTCTCTTTGAAGCTAGAAAAGGGAATCTGAATAATATGGCTGCTGGGATAGGACTGCATCCTAACTAAATTAAAATTCTGACAATGGCAGTTATTGGCAGTATTAAAAAAATTGTTAATTACATGTTGATATTATTCGATCTTTAACTGATCAATGACTACTATATCCTAACACGTCAGGCATAGAAGAGAATGATATGTAAATGACATATACAAATTTACCAGTAACTATTGTGAATATTGTGGATTCATCTTACAAATCTAAAATCTCATCAAAGTTTGAAAATCTATCTGTGTAAGATTACCCTACTTCTGATGCCAGAACTGCTATTATGGTATATAGAGATGAGTACAACAGACACCTATTTATCTATACAGGTAGTCCTCCATTTACAACAGTTCATTTAGTGACCATTCCAAAGTTACAACAGCACTGAAAAAAAATGACTTATGATCATTTTCCACACTTACAACCACTGCAACATTCCTATGATCATGATCAAAACTCAGATGCTTGGCAAACGATTCATATTTTTGACAGTTGCAGTGTCCCGGGGTCATGTGAACAGCTTTTGCAACCTTCTGACAAGCAAAGTCAATGGGGAAGCCAGATTCACTTAACAACTGTGATACTAACTTAACAACTGCAACGATTCACTTAACAACTGTGGCAAGAAAGGTAGTAAAATGGGCAAAGCTCACTTAACAAATGTTTCACTTAGCAACATAAATTTTGGGCTCAATTGTGGTTGTAATTTGAGGACTACCTGTATATGGAAAAAGTAGTAATAGCACGAGCATATATAAAACAGAAGTCTCCTTTGATTATGACAACACTACTATTATCAGGTCATCTTCAACAAGAGTTTGAACTGAAAATTACCCTATAAAAAGACAGCCAAATTAGGTACAATGTATTGTTATGTTGAGAGACTATTTTGAGCGGAAATAGGCATCGAAAAGACAACGTGCAGAAGACAGAACAGTATCCTACATTCAGTACATGAGAAACAGGAGATAAATTAATGGCACGCAACCGACAGACAGCACGGGCAATATAAAGGAAGCGATGCAATCGGACAACTGTGGCGAAGTGCGTCTCAAGCTGTTTTCAGTTTACAGGGAGAAAAGGACGACACTATCATACCCAACGACTTCGAGAGAATCCCTCCAAGACAAAAGAGAAAGAGAAGCCAATACAATTTCACACACGCACCAAAAGAAAGCCTAATACCGTACAGACATCCCCGCGCCAAGTCCCGCTCACCTCTTTGACGGGAGGGAATTTTTTGCGGCACTCCAGGCTCAAGGCCCGTAGGTCGCTCTGCATATTTTCCAGCAGTTTCTTCACGGCCTCAGGACTGCTGGTGCCCGCCATGGCTCTGCCGGAGGATCAGCACAGTAGCGGGGGCAAAGAGAGAAGGCCCACAATGACCAGCCGGCCAAGCCAGCCTCACTGGTCTTTCGAGCGGCGTTCCCGAGTCAATAAATCCAGAAGGAAAGTATTGTCGCCTCAAGAAGGCAGTCTTCCTCCTTCTCCTCCTCCCCCCACCCCCGTAGGGGCCGGTCCGGCCGCGTCCCAGTCCACGTCCACTTCAGCTCCCACAATGCCAAGCGTTGCGCACGTCAGCCCTGCTTCCGCACGCGGGGCCTCGGAGGAAGAGGCGGAGCGGTAGCGTTGTGCGACGACTGGGCGACTCGGAGAGGTCCTCCAAGCGGCCCTCGGAGACATTGGGCTCCGTGACCTGGCAGTACCACTACTTTTGATTCCGCGGCAGGCAGTGTCACTATCGGGGCTTAATTGGTGATAAGACTCAGTCCCGACACAAATGAAATATCCGGTATTTTCTTCATCTACAACATCGGCCTTGGATGGATGGGTATGGGTGTGTGTGTGTGTGTGTCTATGGTTTTAAGCACTGTTTTTCGGTTTGCTCTGTTAAAGATAAGGCGCAAAAAGTGGATGGCTACGTATATCTTTTATTTGTAGTTCAGTAGGCTTTGCTCTTGGGTAAGTACAGTATATATAAGATTGCCAGCTAACGAATAGGGTCAGCAAACAACTGCTCTTTATTAAACTTTCGAAGTAGATCTCCTTGCCTATTTTTCGACTTTCATTTAGTTAGATTTGTTCCTGCTAGTATTGTGGGCTTTGATCCTTCCTCATATATTTATTTCCCCTATTTTATGCAGTATAATAATGTACTTCCATCACGGTTTTAACCTAAACTACCTTTTCTTTTTTGCATTACCTACGGGCAGATGTCTAGTGGTCTGTGGATGCTTGCCTTGTTTAGAATGGAAACTGCTTCAGGAGATTAATAAATGTCACTATGTGAAAGTGCACATGTTGTACATTACCCTGCAACAATGTCTTCTTTGAGATAAGACTCTGCATCCTGTTCGAACTTGTATACCTGCTTCCCTGGAGCAGTATTATGAAAATGTTTAGTGTATTAGAGGTTGAGTTACAAGTAATTTTCTTGATAAATGCCCAATATGTGTTAAAATCCCCTTTCTTCCTAAATGATCAGTCATGGAAATAGTTAAATTATCTTATTCTGCCAAATCCTCTATGCAAGTTGGAACTCAATACAAAACTTTAAAGGATTTTGCTAGACTACTGCTGTTTATTTTAGAGCAGATGTGAAAAAACTATGGCTCTCCAAATGTGGATTTTTAAGTTCCATCATTCAGTGTTGCTAGGAGCTATGATTGGACTACAGCCTTGAGTCCTGTTAAAGTATGTCATTGAATGGAAAAATTAGGCAACTCAACTTTCATATTCAATTCAAAGCATTGCTCCATTAAAAATTAAGAGGACTGTCAATGGTATCATGTGATATAGATGGCTTTAATAATGACAGTAAAACAGGCATATAATTATGCATATGATTAAATTGTCTGTGTTTAGTAAAGCTATTCAACATGCTTAAAAGTCTTAGCTTCTGAAACATTTTAATTATCATATCCTGTCACATGGCCTCTAATTGAATCTTACATTATCTTGAGGTAAGAATGCATATTCAAGAAACTAAAGGTAATGCTGATGGGAGTATATTACGCTATATAGATTAAGTAATAGCTGTTGATTTTATTCCAGATATGAGTTTGCTTTGAAATGAATTGTGAGACTTTGTGATATTGCTTTAATTACTTTAGTTATTGAAGTTATTCCCTTTTGGGATAAGCATTTTGCAAGATAGGGAATAAGGAATAGTAAGCTAAAGAAAGGCATAAGTTCTTTAGTAGAACCGAGAGCTGAGGTGGCACAGTGGTTAGAATGCAGTACTGCAGGTTACTTCTGCTGAGTGCTGGCTGCCTGCAATTTGGCAGTTCGAATCTTACCAGCCTCAAGGTTGACTCAGCCTTCCATCCTTCCGAGGTTGGTAAAATGAGGACCCAGACTGTTGGGGGCAATATGCTGACTCTGTAAACCACTTAGAGAGGGTTGTGAAACACTGTGAAGCAGGATATAAATCTAAATCCTATTACTATTACTAGTAAGCTAAAGAAAGGCATAAGAAAACATAGCTAAAACAATCTTAATACTATTTACTACATTCCATTGAGCGAAGTGGACACGTATGCATCTTAGTGACCATGACTTATGACCAAAATTCTTGTCTCAATTGTTATAAATTGAGGACTACCTGACAAAACAACATCCAATCAATATGATTGTTCCTTACTGTTTAAAATAAGATTATGATTTGCATATAAGGTCTTTTTCTTATAAGATGATTCATCTTTGACTAAAGCTAGATTGCAGTTCCAGTTGTGTTACTTGTATTTCATGTATAAAGTTACATTAATTAAATTACTGTTACATAATACTTAGCTGAATATTACCAATAACTTCAGTATATTTCCTTTAATAGCTATGGCATTTAGGACTAATGAGATATTATGAGTGGCATTTCATTTTTTTCCATTTCTAGTTTACTAAATGTAAATAGTAACTTTTTAATTATAGCTTCTATATTGCAATATATATATTGCAATATAGAAGCTATCTTGAAGCATATGTATGTCTGTATGTATGTAATTGCTAGTTGAAAATAACTCAATGGCACATAATCAGTCAATCTATGTTGTAAATTTATTTTTCTGAAAATTGATTGAAACTATTTTCTTCCATTATATACTGAATATAATGTTATCTTTATTCAAATTACTATGGAGTCACTAATTAAAACCTTATCCAATTATTATTTGCCATATGTGTGCATGAAAAGAATCCATTATTCCATAATATATAATGTGTGAAGGGATCTTTGTTAATATTATAATTTCCTGTAATAATTGATATTAATCAGTCAAGGTTGTGCTGATGTAGTATTGAACTGAAGACATTGACTTACTGAACAAGTTTAGAAAAATGAAACGTAAGCAGTTTTGCACCTCAAAATTTATTTATTGTCACAAAATAATAACTTTTAAAAAATTAGAGTTTGAATTTCTTAAAATTCAGTAAGCATGTCAGTGTAAGGCTATGATTGGCACTGGAAAGATTAATCTTTAACTCCATACTGTTACAGAATCTCACTGGGTGGCTTTAGGCCAAGATGATTATATATTACCTGTGTTGAGCAAAAGGCAGAATGTTAATTTAATTAAATCTTGACCTTGCACAATATTCTCTGGAATCTGTTTGGTTTATTAGAGTTCCATTTCTATATGTCCTTTAGTCTACCAACTACCAATGGCATTTATAAATTAAAAGATAGTGTGGTGAAAGGAAAACACCACTCTCTTTTTGAATAATATAGAACAGAGTATATTTTCACAGACTCCATGGCTGCTGACCTTAAAGGTTCTTCTGAAAAAAGTAAAAATAGCGGCTGCAGAAGAAGGTTGAGGAAGATGCCTGAGAACAACCTGCAGATATAGATTTTGTTACTAGGCCTGTACAAACCTTCTATACTGCCTAGCCTGGATTTGACTGCCCAGGCAGAGAAGATTGCTGATCCTTAAGCCTTTCTCAGTGGGAACTGAGCTAGCTAAAATTGGGGGGTGGAAAATGCTAGATTACCTCTATAACCATAATACTGTTAGCTGTTAACTTTAGATACATTTGTAGGCAGGTTTACCTGAACATGTATATATATCTGTGTAGTTAACTAGATCATAGTTCTGCTGATGTACAACACTAAAACAGTACAAAAATAGTGAAGGCAGGTTAATGAAGTGGGCAGAGCAATAATGCATGATTGAATTCAATGGTACCTTGGTATTCAACTGCTTTGAAACTCATTTGAATTTGGTACTAACACATTTTGACATGAACATTTTGTCCCAGTACTCATCATTTGCTTGGTACTCAACGCACAAACTAGAACTTGTTGGTGTCAGTGGCCTTGTGACTCACTACATTATTCCTTATGGGAAAAATTTGTTTGGTGCTCATTGTTTTTAGTACTCATTGTACCTCTCAGAACCAATTAAGGACGAGTACTGAGGTACCTCTGTATATGTATTCCCATAAGAACCCTTTTTAAAGGACTGTTCAAAGACAAGGCAGGGGCCATGCATATATCTGGGGTTGGGAATGGGAGCGCTATTCCAGGTAGCTACAGGAGAGAAAACCCAGTTCCTGCATCCCATCAAATGACACTGCCTGGTCAATCAATTTGATGCATATCATTTCTGTCCAATTGTAAATGGTGGGCAGAAACTTTGGATACAATCCTTTAGACAGACACTCTGCCATGGATGAAGTTATAGCTGGCAACCAATCTTGAATTTCAATCAAAAGCTAATTGGCAGCCAGTGCAAGTCATGAATCAGAGGCATTACATGAGTGTAGCCAGTACTGCCCATGGTGCTGTATTTTGGGCACTGCACCTTCAAAATGGTCTTTAAGGACAGCCCCATATAGAGTTCATTGCAATTATCCACAGGTGTAGTGATCCGGGTATGAGTGACTTTCTGTAGGATATCCTGGTCCAGGAATGGGTGCAACTGGTGCACAAGATTTTCCTGGCCATGATTTCCACCTGCTCTTCTTTTGGTATCAATTTTATTAATTTTCTATTAGTTACATTACTTAGTGCTTAATAAACAATGTGTTTGCTTAACAATATGAATGCTATTCTTACTCTCCATCCCTTTTTTCCAACCATTGGTAAAATAAATTCCAAGTTTGATATTCTGTGTCTTTTTTTCTGTTTGATTTTCAATGTAAGTCTGTCCATTTCTGCACAGTCTAATATCTTCTTAATTATCTCTTCACCTTGAGGTGCTTCTTCATCTTTCCAATATTGTGTGAAGATAATCCTCACTGCTGTTAAAACATGTAATACTAAATACCATACTTCTCTTATCAAGTTTATCTGATATCATCCCTAATAAAAATGGTTCAGGTTTAAAATCTACATGTTTCCCTATTATCTTTTCAAGCCATCTACGTATTTTTGCCCAATTTTTTTTTGTTTTAGCACAAGTCCACCACATATGATAAAATGTGCCCGTCTTTTGGTTACATTTCCAACATTTGCTAGATCTATTTTTAAACATTTTAGCTAACTTCACAGGTAGCAAATGCCATCTATAAAACATTTTATATAGATTTTCTTTGTAAGAAGTTGCCATTATTAATCTATAGTTCCTTTCCCATACATTTTGCCTTTTTTCTAATTTTATGTTATAGCCACAGTTTTTTCCCCCATTGTACAATTGTCTTTATTTGTTCATTCTCCATTTTTAAATTTAACAAAAATTTATATACGTTCTTAATTAATTTTTCATCAGAGTTCAACAGTATCTTATCAAACGGTGTTTGTCCTTTATAAAAACCGTACTTTGTGCAGTACTGATGCTGCTTGAGATGATGAATGACCAAACTCAGCAGTTTCATAGCTGTTATTCAGAAGGAGTGAGGACTCCAAGTACATTTCAGGGGCTTTGGCCACAAACATACTCTTCCTGCCAGCATCAACTGAAACTGATTATAATCAAAAAACACCGCACCCCCACTCCTAATCCCTCTTGGGAATTGAAGATCCCACAAATCAATGGTATCCAAAGCTTTTGAGAGATCCAGGAGAAGCAGAACAGTTGCAGCAACCCTCCCATGGCTCTGCTGGAAGTCATTAAAAAGTGTGACCAATATCCCAGTAGTCTGTCCCAGTCTGAAACTTGCCCGAAACATTATCAATATAATCTCTTTTCTCCAGAATCCACTAAAGGCAGAGCCTGATCACCTTCTCAACTTTTTCTGAAGTTGGGTCCAGCATTGACTTGAGGAGGGCCATACTACCACCTTTAAGGCAGGCAAAGTACCATTTGGACCAACTGCCTATCATTCCCCAGGTGGTCTTCAATCAGGAGGGACAGAGATTAAATAAACTGGTTTAGCTCTGTCTACTTTCTTAACAGTTAAAAGAGTCCATCATGTTATAGGTTGAACATTTGAAATATCAGTTAAGTGTTTTAGCTTAGTCTGCATCATGACGTATCAGTTTTCATGTTTTCACCAAAAACAAGTGTTCTAAATTAATTGGGGTTTAATTTAGCATAGCAAGATTGTATATTGATTTGATTTATATATCACACTAATACATGATACGGTTTGGTTTTGGTCTTATGCCAAACCCACTTAATATGCAAACACAGTTATAGTTTTAGCAACCATAGTTAAGCAAACCATGTCTAAGCAGGCTGTGAACCTAGTTATTACATATGAACATGTTTTATGTATATTTTTCTAAATAAGATGCTTAGAAAATACAAGTGTAAATTGTCAAACCAATTTTATAAAGCAATGCATTGTGTGAAAGATGTCAAATAAAATAGTGGTGAGACATTTCTGAGATGTGGACAATTCAAATGTAGTCAATCCTATACATATTGCTGATATTATCTTAATCAGTTCGGAAGAATTTAGTTTGGTGTATGTGTAGAATTGTCCCAGGTTTTACTCATTCGTGACATTGTACAGTTCAAAAAAGATACACTTTTTCAGAACATTCATTTTCAGATCTTCAAGATGGCTGAAAATTTGGCTGTGGCCAATATTTGTATTTGATTCAATGATGGCATATTCACTATTAAATGACGTGTGTTATTTCTAAAACCACACAGCAATTATCAAAAGTTTGAAAAAAACCCCAAGAAAACTAAATAAGGCGTTGAATAGCTTTATTGAAATTTTTATAAATAAAACATGCGCATTTCAAATGTAAACCCAAGTGAACTCAAGTGCAGACAATTTTCAACCTCTGTCATGCAGGAGGCTAGCTTACATTGAAAAAAAGCAGCTTTAAAATACCAGAATTAAACACCAGCTTTTAATATCAAAGTATAAAGCAAAGCCATGTCCACAAACCTAATTTTATCCTGGTCAAATGCAATTTTAAACTTTTAAATGCTAACATAAATAAATAATTTACCAAAATGTGCACTCACAGAGTGAACTTTATTTACAATACACAATTTAACCTATTGTATTTGCTTAGTTCAAGTGAAGATCATACTTTTTGCTTTAACAATGGTGGGACCTTAGGTAGTAGATATGTGAAGTGTGCCTCCACACTTAAGAGAGTTTCTATCAAAGACAGTATTGTATATGAATCAACAATACTTTTTCTTCAACTATCAAAGGGAAAGTGGCAAAC
This sequence comes from Pseudoxyrhopus heterurus, assembly GCA_032468235.1. Taxonomy (NCBI): domain Eukaryota; kingdom Metazoa; phylum Chordata; class Lepidosauria; order Squamata; genus Pseudoxyrhopus; species Pseudoxyrhopus heterurus. The sequence continues at coordinate 54,653 of JANHJO010004657.1, read as the reverse complement.
CAAAACATTTCAAATGGTCACACTTATTTTTGGCATCCCATACTCCTTCAACACGATTAAAACCCAATTCAAGGTATGTATACTTTATCTACTTACTGTACAGGTTCTGACTCTTGAACATGCAAATGCCAATTCTTCTATATTAAGTAAAGTTACCTTTTGAGATAAGATGTAAGGCTATGGTGAATCCACCAAGAATGCACATGAAAAATTAGCAGACCTACCTTTGAACCAGTTGCCCATTAACAAATTTGAAGGCAAGTTATATGGAAAAGTCATCTAAGCTTGATGCACAGTCATTACTATGAATACAGTATACTATTAAAAATTGGAACCTATTACATTGTATGTAGTTTGTAAACTGTCAAACTACTAAAAATTGGGAGGAAGAGAAGGACTTACAGCACAGTCAAAATTTTTGGACTGACACCAGATTAAAGTTACGCACATCTTATAAACAAGATAACAGGGATTATGTTTACAAAGTAGATCCAACAAGCAATGAGGGATACTTACATTTAATTGAAAAATTCAATTCCTTAATGCAGCATGAAATCCAGAACCTGTTCCACAGCAGCAGTAAGATGAACATAATATTCTGGAAGATTACTTTTATTACAAAAGGTTAAAACACCTTTTCCAAGTCATTTTATCATGATTAAGTTTCTTTTTAATCAACATTTGAGGGAGACACTTGAAAATCTGACATTCCAAGAACGCTGCTGCACTGAGTTGAATATACTAGTCAAAGTTTTTGTTACTGGTCTAAGGATATATCCATTGAAAAATGGAGATTTTGCAATAATAATCTTGGGATATTGAGACAAAAAAAAAACAAATCCACAAATTGTCAATATTAATTTGCATCCAAAACAAAGAAACTAATTCATCCAGATTGCAGCAGACATTGTAAAGGGATTTATTTTGATTTCCTATATAGCTTGTGAATACAAGATTGCAAAGATATTAGAGACAAATTCTAATGTTTTCATTGTGTTTCACTTCAGGTACTGCACAAGTTAAAATGTAACAAGGATTTACATTCTGTCATCTGAAATTTCCCATCTCAGATTTTATTTTTAATTTGGTGAATAATTTCATTTTTTTAATTGAGAGCTCCCATCAGGAAGTTCTTCTCTGTATGGCTTCTAGTTCTTCGATTAATTAGTGTGCATACAATTTTCATTCTCTATATCATTGTCATTCTCATTACTGTCTTCATCACTCTCTAATGGAATGCCTGTAGCAGCAGAAGCACCTTGTTTAGTTTCCCGATCAAGAGGGAAAAAACCAGTTCCACTGATTGTGTCCTGTCTCTGATAGAAGAGCACATAGGCTGCTTTGGACTGCAAAAAAAAGGGGGAAATGTTAATTATCAAAGTTAAACTCCCCATTTTAATTACTTCAATTTTCAATTTTACTGTAGTAAAATATATTCAAATTAAGGACAAAACAATTCATTCTATTACTTTCATTCATAAATAACTAGTCTCTGCCTTTGGCAAATAGTTATACTGATACTGCATTTAATTCCTAGGGCTTTAGTAATGGTCAGATGTTTGCACATGGATAATAACATGCAGAAGTAGCCCATCACAAGGCATAAATGAAAACTGACCATGAGAGATGAATAAAGAAGCAGCATATTAGGAAAACAGGATTAAGTTGGGATTTAATAGTTTGTTCAGCTACCCAGGTTTAACATTCTCTGTTAAAACAAATAGCAGTCCCTATAAAGATTATACTTATTTCTATTCATAGAGTATATTAAGAATTTTTATATGACTGCCAATGAATTTTATCTATGCAAACAATGCTGTCTCACTCTTATCTGACATTCAATTGCTATTTTATTTTGAATAAATATGCAACACAATCAAATTTGATCACATAGAACTAAGCGGGGCAGGGAGATGTAGTTATTAAACTAACTTGAGGCAATGGATAATCTTAAATACATTAGCACTATAGATCAATGAAAAAAAGACTAAAAAATCTTGTTTGGGCATAAGCTAAAAGCAACTGAAAAGCAACTTTCCCCCCCCTAAATCTGCCAATAAAATTTTAAAATAACACTTGGGCAACATCAAGTCCTAGCAAAGGATGACTTTTATGTATTTGTTTTAAAAAGGGCTAGCTATGGTGGAGCTAGCAAAGAAGCATTTAAAAGGCTGAACATTTTGGAACATGTTACATGCAGTGCTACTGATCCTTTCCATCAGTAACAAAAATGGATTCCTCTCAAATCTACTGTTACTCTAGGACAGTGATGGCAAGCCTTTTGGGCTCAGTGTGTCCAAAATTTGGAAAATGCATTACTTAACTCTTCTGGTGTGTCACC
>JANHJO010004657.1:27993-39884 GCA_032468235.1 Pseudoxyrhopus heterurus | reverse complement strand
GATTCGAACCGCCGAACTGCCGACCTTTCTGATCAACAAGCTCAGCATCTTACCCACTGAGCCACCACGTCCCAGCCTTGTACACTTACCACATTCTTAATAGCAGAAGGTTATACAATTTATCTTCCGTGTTATTTCTAGGCACTGCTATAAGGAAAGGTTGTCCAAAATGTGTTGAACCACTATGATGGCTATAACCACTATGACGAAACTTTTCCCTTAAACAAACTGGAATTACAACTTGCTCTGTATCTTCAGTTCTATTGATGGCTATTTCAAATCTAAAGCAGCAAAAATGAAATCAAGCAAAAACACAAAATAATCATTTTAAATTAGGCCATATTTTTATATAATTCAACTAAATCAAATACAATTTACGAGAAAAATATTCTTTTGATTATACATTTGAACTTACACATAAATGTCATCACGTTCCATAATACTGGTTAGATTTTCATCCATTGCAAATATTCTATGAAACCTATGATTATATATATCAGTAACGATCATCTAAAAAAGAAACACAATTTATTTTACATTTGTTTAGATATATAGATAATATTTAATTTGATGTAACAATCACCTAAGAAATATCATACCTTGTCTGCAGCAACACCTGACAAAGTTGATAATGCGATGCAGAGATCCTGTATATTTCCAATTTTTGGTACTACTACTTTGTACTAGAAAATAAAATACAATATTGTCATTCTTAAATACAAAGAAGATAACTGGATATAATCCCTAATATTTAATACTGAAGTAACATAAGAAAATTCTATATGAAAAAGAGCTTTTGAAAAGAAACAGTTAGGGAATTAATTTTTGAATGAGCTATAAACATATATGAATCAAAATCGCTAGTCCATCTTTAAAGGAAATGAAATCTATTAATAAACAACTTGTTGATAAAATCCAATTGCCTACAATGAAAAATGTACAGCCTATTCCTCTTACAGCATTCAAACAAACTATTGTTCATATGAATTTCAAAGCCATCATCCTCCAATTCATACTACTGTTTTTAAAGCTATAGTAAAGTATTATAATATTCCTTATGTATATGATTTATAATGAATCCTTACAACCTATTAACTGATCCAGTAATTCTCACCCCAATACAGTATGTAGGCATTCATTTTATTGTTAATGTTTGCTGTACCTTTACGATATTATTTTCCAAACAAATCAATTTAATGAAATAAACAGATCTGAATAAATAAAGAAAAATATTGTATTGAATTTGTACTATTCTGGTTGCTTACCTAATACACAACAGACTTTTCTCGCATAAATTGTAAACTGCATTTTTCTGGAACAAATGCTTTCAAAATTTGCCCCTTACAGAATCTCTATATAGCACTGAGTTCCAGTACACTACAAACTGGAAACAATAATGATGTATTTTATTTCCTTTTGAGGAATGCACAAACTCAACTGCAAGCTTATGACTCTTTACTTCATCATTGTTAAAGGAAGCCTTGTAACATATTCTGCCAATTCTCTTAGGAATACAACCTCATTTTAAAATACAAAGATTCTTGAGAATGGCAGCTTGACTATAATGCTGTTCCTTAACTTCTATCAGGTACCAGACATAATCAAACAGATTTTTGAACAGATAACATAATGAGAATGTTGAAACAGATACATTTTCTTAAGTTATGATAAAAAGATGCAAAGATTGGGACCTTTAACTAATAACTCTGCTTAACCCAGAAGCCCAACCTTGATTCTTTTTTCTTCCCATCATATATATAAAATATCTGATTCTTCGTTCAGTTTTGCTCAGTTTTTTTGTTACAATTGCCACCATATAAATGATTAAGATTGTGGATAGAACTATGTCCCAAAAGCAATGATAAATACTGGGGGGAAAAATGTAAGGCCAATTTTCTGTAATCTGAGCGGAGAGACAGATGATTTCTTAACAGAACACAGAACTATCAACATGGCTCTTGTATTCATTAACTAGAAATATGGTTAAATTACGAGGAAAATGAAAATTATATTTGTAAACCATATTATTTATTTATTTATTTTATTTTATTTTATTTATTAATCATACTTGTATGCCGCCCAACTCCCAGAGGACTCTGGTCGGCTCACAACAAGATACAATAAAAACAATATAAAACATGGTCCAATAAAATCATTAAAACATTCTACCATAAAACACGTCACATTTTTTTATCAATCTAGACCTCATAGATCTTCTTCAGGTAAGGTCAATGGCCCTAAGCCTGTCGAAAAAGCCAGATTTTAAGAGCTTTTCGGAAGGCCAGCAGAGTGGCGGTGGTCCGGACCTCTGGGGGTAACTGGTTCCAGAGAACCGGAGCTGCCACAGAGAAGGCTCTCCCTCGCGGGCCCTCCAGCCGGCACTGCCTGGCTGATGGGACCAATAGGAGGCCAACCCTGTGGGATCTAACAGGATCCAACATTTAATATCAATCATGTTGAAAAATCAAAATGCTTTACACACTTTTTGTCTTATAATAGTTTTAATATTCATAACAAATAATTATTTGTTGTGTCGCTATAGTTATCATAACAGGAAATATTATGATTCAAGGGGTGAATAGCTTCCATCTTTACAATGGAAATATAAATTATGCAAAGTTACAAGTTATATGCATAGTTAAGAAAAAGGACCACAGTATCAAATTGAAAGTATGACTTGAAATTCATAAAAATAAACAAACTCCATTTCAATTAACACATTAAAGCAACTATTGCTGTAAAACAAGGCACATATTTCTCACCTGCATGGGTTTGGAAAGTGGATCAAGTCTAACTAAATAAACTTCCAAACTGCGTTCTTTTTTCATAGGTAGAGGGAGAGTTAAATAACAAAAGGGATCAAATGTTACAGAGATTTTGGCACATTCTGGACAAACTAGGGTTGATTTAAAAAGTCCATGAAATATATCTACAATGATGGAATCATTTCGTTTCAAATGGTTCTCCCAAGCTTCTTCAGCAACTATCTAAATTAAGAGAAAGTTGAAATAGTACAAATAAGTTTTATGAAGCATTTAATACTTAAATGAAATTAATATATCATGCACATACCTATATGTACCATATAGAACTTAACAGTGTTATCCAGCAGATTACAATAGGAAAAAGTAACTGAGTAATTTTTGGGAAAGACAAACATTTAGTATCTTTATATATTATCCTCTTTATATTATATTCATTATGAATGCCAGATTATCTCAAACAAAGTTGATGATAATTTTTAGGGTCTTCTATTGGGCATAAAATTCTATTCTAATATGCAGTAGAACCAACTGACCAAGGCCAAGAAATAGAATCAAAAATAAGAATCTTTAATCACAGTATCTATGCAATGCCATTTTGAGATAGTTAATTCCCTAAATATAGGATCTGAAAGCATTAATGGACATCTCCCCAGTCCCCATAAAGCATATTGGTCATATCTGTGTTTCTCTTTTTTAAATGGAAAAAAATGGTGGCTTCCATTTATCAATCATCTTACTTCACTGAAAATTTCTTGGAAAATAAAAATAATGAGCAATTATAGACAAGTGCTTGGTTCTGAAGCATTTCTAGCAACCTACAAAAAAAAAGAGAACGTTGCCTCTGAATGATGAAAAAGCAATTTGTGAGTAGCAGTGGGGCAAACTGGGATTGCTTAATGATGGGGAGACAGAACTGGGAAAAAAGTAGATAGCAAGTGGATTTGATATGAGTGAGATGGGAAAAATAGCAATTGAAAAGGAGATATATAGAGCAACGCCAAAAGGGAAGGGAGCTGTCTATTTTATATTGGATGTGTGAAAAAAGGCACCTAGAATGGAAGAATTGCACATGGTGACAGAGAATCTAGTATTTTCAAAGGACTGTGGGACTCTTTCTGGTATTTGGCTACTTACATAGTCTATCCTTCTCCTGTCTTTCCCCAAGCTGGTAGGTTAAATGAAATATTATTTAAATAATTGATGTCATATTTCAAAGCCAGGTTTCCTCACAGCATCTTAATAACGAACTGCTAATAAGCAGTTTAATAATTAAGATCTAGCATTAACATAGGCCACCACCCCTTACACGTTTTCTGTAACAGTTTCAAGGATGGAATTCTGTATACAGAACAGGAATTTCTTTTTGCTCAAAAATATGAATGGGATCTCTTCAGACCAGAAAGCTGAAATCCTTGCACACCAGGCATCACATCATGCTTTTCACCTGTGCTCAGTTTATTGGACAGTTATGGTTTTTATCATTTAGAAGTCAGTGTTGACTTCTAGCAACCATATAGACAAGTCCTCTCCAGGATGATCTATACTCAAAGGTACTTTCATATATGCAAGATTCTATTAATGTAGCCTTACCATAGAATTAATTCATCTGATCATGTTTCCAGTTTGGACTATCTTGCAAAGCTGAAAACAATTGTGCAGATCTAAAAGTACATTTCTCTCACATTGACTTTACAACCCAAGAAACTAATGAAAGTCTCTTCAGAGATGTTGGCAACGTCCACATTCCTTTTGTGGATAAGCTGCCTTTTATCTGACCATTTTCCTGTCTGTGGCTCTCACCTGTGTTTCCCAAGGTCATTCTAACATACTATTACAGTGCTACAGATGTGGATTGAATTGTCTAGATTATGTAGATACATTTTTGCATTTGTAACATTTGTCCAGATCATATAGGCTTATTACCTAAAGGGTACATTACCTTATCTGGTCTTCCATCAGCATCTTTTAGCTGAATATAAGGCTTTTTTCTAATACGATTCAAATCCTCATGCAAACCATCTAAAAGAAATGCCAGCAATTCTTGGCAGTCTTGTTGCTGATATCCTGAAAACTGGGGTGCAAATCGTCCTACCTGTGTCTGGGGAATAAAATATTTTTTATAGTGGAGTCATGTGACATTGCAAAGGCATTTTTGTTAAATCAAGGAAAAAAGTATTTTCACCTCATGGGTTTTAAAATGTATAATTATAATACTGTGAAATAAGATTGAGGAAAAGCAAAGGAGTCACTGCTGCAATTTATAGGAATCTCTCATCAAAACAAACAACAACAAAAACAAGCAGGTACAGTTTTCAAGGGCCTATTTTACTAATATATCTACATTTTTTATTTTTAATATTTTTATTATTTTGAAGAATCATATAACTGAAGCAAATTAAACATTATAGGATCCAATTATGTTACACTTACCTTAAAAGCTCTTGGAGTCACATAGCTATATTTTCCTGACCACATCTGCTTGATGAGCTCTGCATAAGATTTTGCAATTTCACCTCTCATTCCTAATGGATTGTCATAGTTTAGCTCCTCTTGATATTTATCATTAAGGAAATATTCTGTGAGTGGAGGTGTATTGCTGAGACACTAAAAATGAATATGAGTAAAATTAAATACTTTTGTATAATGCATAGTAATAGAGTCTCTCAATGCCATCTTCAATTTTCATACTTCCTTATCAAATGTCCTTTTTCCTTTCCTAGTCCTTATATTTAGTGCTACAACAGAGGTGTCAAACTCACATTGTCATGGCGGTATCACCTGATGTATCGGGGCTTCCCCCCCTTTGTTAAACCTGGCGTAGGTGTGGCCAGCATGTGACGCATCCGGCCCATGGGCCAGGAGTTTGACAGCCCTGTGCTACAACATTATTTTAGTACGAGTCAGTAGACAACTAGTTTTCCCAAGTGTACAATATCTTTACCGATTAATGCCTGAGCCAACAAGGTTGAACCATATTTGTTGTTGAAGACTCTTGAGAGGATGGTTCTAGGAGACTTAAACATCCATGTCAAGGTTAAATTTATGTTTTACTGACATAAATTTATGTTTCCTCCATCCCATAATTGGGTAGACGAGGTTGCCCTGATAGACTGGTTCCACTTCCATGTCAAGGTTTTCTCCACAATGGCTTAGGATTTTGTGTCTGAAAACATTACTAGTAATAAACACATACTTCATTCGGTTTTCTTGATTGGACAGAAGAATGGTAATAAAACATTGAAAAATTAATATCTAGCCTCTGTCATGACTGAATGAGTCCTATTGAGACATCTAGTTTTTCTCCCCTGTAAGAATGGAAAGATCAGACTATTTTGAGATTATTTTAAATTAATGCAGAAATGGAAATTGCCGTTTACTGTTAGGCTCCAATGCCAGTCAAAACAATAATATCATGCAGGTCATCAAGTTCCTCATCCTAGGTTGATTAATATAACAAAAACAGAGGCTCTGGAATATTTGACTATGGAATAGTGCTGCTCTGTTTCTGCTGATGATTGGAATGCAGCTGGAGGAATAACTTGTGCTGTTCAACTGAATTCAAATAAGAACTAGTTATTAAACCCATAATATTGAAATAATGGGGACTAGTGAATTTTTCCACTATTGCATTTACTCAGGATAGAAATATTAAGTATTTTAAAGGATACTAAACTTAAAGGTAAAGATGATAGAAAATTATATGCCCATATGTGACAAGATGATTATGTTGTTATATTGTAAAACTGTTCACAATAATTGCAATTTGGATTCCACAATTATACAGTCCCAATAAAAAAATCACCTAGACTAGTCTTATTAGATAACTAAGTAGATTAAAACTGTATTTGACCTTTATCAAGATGCTATATAATATCTAATAAGGGTTTAATTACACATGAAAATTCATCCCTTTTCAGAAAAAATGTGTATCAGTCTTTTCAGGAAAACTAATAATAACAAAAGTAATAACCACCACAAAACATGGACCCAGAAGGCAAGTAGGGATCTGTTATCAATATTTGATTCCAGGGAAGGTACTGGAATAAGCACTTTTCTTACTGATACTGATTGCTTTTCAGTTCAGCTCTTGGTTGGGTTTCAGACATTAAACAGAGGGGAAATCATTTGCTGATTTTCTTGGAAATTTCAGAAGTTTTAAATAAGATTAGAAATTCTTCCATAACTCTTCTGAGCAGATTACTTCTACTACTTTTGGAGATGTTTTTCATATACAACTGAAGGCACCAAGTACACCAATACTTGTTCCTATTTTCCCCACAACATTCCTGTGAAGAGTTGGGAGAGTAAGAGTGTAATTGGTCCAAAGTCACCCAGCTGGTTTTTCATGTCTAAGGCAGGACTAGAACTCACAGTCCGCTAGTTTCTAGGCCAGCATCTTAACCACTACACCAAATTGGCTTTTTCTATTATTTTTTTTCCAGGTTAAATGTAATCTATCCCTAGTTATGTGCCCAGTTTCAGAAGGCAGCACTGGTAAATTATTGCTCTGCCCTTTCCTGTTATGCTATAATGTCTTACAGGTAGTCCTTGCTTAACGACCATTTGTTTACCACACGTTTGAAGTTGTGATGGTGCTGAAAAAAGTGACTTACAACCGGTCCTTGCCCTTATGTCCATCGCAGCATCCTTGCAGTCAAATGATCATGATTCAGGCACTTGGTAACTGCTTTACTATGGTCGCATCTTGTGGTTACATGATCACCATTTACGACCTTCCGAGCATTTAATGACAAATTTTTTGGACCCTATTGTGGTTATAAATCAAGGACTACTTGTATAAAGTTCTATTGTATTCTTCATATTACCTATGAAAACTGATGGCCTAGCTTATTTAGAGTTATGGAAAAAAATACAACTAATGCATATCTGTCTCTTTATATCAATTCCAACTAAGATAAAGGCTGGGATGAAAACATTTGAACTGAGACTCAATTACATGCACCAAATGAAATATAACAGATGCAATACAGCTGTCAGCTTTATTTTCCTTCCTAAGTATTTTGTTTTTAAAGGTTCTCCTCTTTATTTTCTTATTCTCCTGGTCTTTGGCTCTGTTTTTAAACAGTTTTTGATTAGTGGGTATGATAGAAATTATAGAAAAACAATAAATAAATATCAAAGAACAAGTCATAGCCAAGCAAGATTCTATAACTATTTGCCTCTTAATGATATCCCCATTTAAAAATCACAGAAATCAATGCAAATTTGAAATTCTTATAACACTGCATGAGCAAAAGTTTCCATTCTACTAGCAGTCTTCATTTTAAAACCTTTTTATATAATGAAGTAAAACCTTATTTGACATGAAACACTTACTTGAATTGCTGAATTCATGAAACATGTATTTCCCAAATTACTTAGACCACAAAGACCGGGCTGTTCATTGTGTCTTCCTGGCTCTGAGTAGTCATAATTTTTATAAGCAGTGTATGAAGGAAGGCAGTAGTTTGAATTTTTCATGCTGGAAGAAAACATATTTACTTTGTAATTGCAGGAGCTATAGCTGTCTAGTTTAAATGCATATGTAGCTGAAATATTTAGACTCTGAATTTAAACACAGTAACAATACAAATTATTTAAACCCTTTCCAACTTTTGATTTAAAAAGTAGTATTTTTTTATATTTCAGCTGAAAAGTTAAAAATTTTGGCACCACCAGCTATCGGTGTATAGTATAGTTAAATTTTGCTACTATTAAATGCTAAAAGCTGGAAACAGCAAAACTTTAGCAACAGGCAAGATATAAAGATTTCCAAGAATATCATAAACTGATAAATACATTATAATTCTGTTTTAGATTAACCATTATGCCAGCATAAAACAAAGCAATAAGCATGGAATAATAAAGGCTCCATACAGTACCTTTAAGCATTGTATTTTAATTTGTTTTATAATTTCATATATCAAGATATACATATAAGATCTATTTATAGTAGGAAATATTTTGAAAATTAAATAGTATGTTATATTACATTAAAAGATAAAAATAAGAAAAACTAAAATACCACAAAACATAAAAAGCACCACATTCTTCAGAATCTAACATTGTTTTGCGTGTATATGGATTTATAGACATATTGTATATTACGACATATGCACAAGTAATTGTATCAGTATTTCAGCCACAGAGATAGAGATGTGACTTGTGAGACTGAAAACAGTGGGTTAAACAGGTAGTAGCTGCATCTGTGCACATATAGTAAATGTACAGTAAGCTTACTAAAATGTAATAAATATTTTTAACACTTTATATATTTTCTAAAATGTAATGAATATTTTTAAAGGAAAAAACTCATTGTGCTAATATACAAGTTTATTAACTATCCAACACTGAATACATGTAATCATACATTTTCCCATTTAAATCTGAATATTAGAATTAATATTGCTTAAACAATACAAAAATAAAAGCCATCTTCTAGTTCTACATTAGAACCATGATTATGACACAGCAGACTGGAGGTTATTGCTGTGGAACAATACCTTCACAACTTCTTTTTCTTTTTTCTTCCGTAAAAGTATGTTAATCACCGTACAAGATTACAAAGGAACATAGTTGATATAAGATAAATTATCAATTCCAATAGGTAATTCAGCATGGGATTTTTACTATGCTGGCTGTCAATTAAATATACATTACATGACCTGGAATTCAAATAATGATGTATACAGTTTGGTTTTACTGGCACATACATTACTCGATACACTAAACTTTTTATTCAAGGGAAAACACTGATACATCATTAGATATCTAAAAACTATAATACTGAAAATATGCACCAGTATGACAAAAAACATTGTTAATATATTCTGGTGAGGGAATGGGGAAATTAATTAAGGTACTGAACTTACAATATAATATATATAAAAATAGAATTTCTATAAATTTGTGAAGAAACAATTTTAGCAGTAAAGCAGAAATAATGCTTAATATTTATGTTTTAACAAGTTTCTCTAATTTTCCCAGTATATTACATATAATATTATTAAAATAAACAGAGGAATAGTCAAATCAATTTTGGTAAGGGTTCTTATTTCCTTGGAATTTTTTTTTTGAGCACCACTGCTCAAAATGTTTGTGCTCCTTTTAAATTAAAATTTTAATTACAATATCCATACAACTGATACCATTCTTATTAAAAGAATAGGTATACCAGGAAGCTTATTCATGATTGATGAAAATAGTAAAAAGAAAACTTGTTTTAGTGTATCAATGCTGTAAAGTGAGCATCCTGAAAGTATAGAGGTTGCACTACCTGTATTGCTGAAATAAAACAGTAGTATAACAAATTCAGAAAGTAATTTGAAGTTAAAGGTGCTAATACATATAAAAGAGCTGATTTATAAAAGCAATCCATCAAAATTGCATGCTTCACAATTTTCTTTACATTTTAACTGAGTTTATATAGAGAGAAACATTTAATCTGATGCTTTGGAGCACAACAAAAATAAACATATTTAGGGAATTTCAGCCTATTTTAAGTATTCAGAAAATTTTGGGGGGGGGAAGCATGATATCATACAGGCATGAACAGTGTAACAAGGATTTTTTTTTTTTTAAAAAAGCAGTATTCTTTAACTCCAAGAATTAAGCAGGAAAAATCCTTTGTGTTAAGGCATGTAGAGTCATTGTTCAGAGTGAGATGGATGGCATACAAATTTAATAAATAGATAAATATGAAGCAAGTTATATAAATGCAACACCAGTGGAGAATACTGTAATAGTGTTTTAAAACAATTACTTTTTCTAGGCTGATAAATAGTAAAATATAATGGCTGTATGTTTTAAATGCTGTATTAAAAACATATCTGTGAGTCAATATCAGGTAAAAAGGATATTCTAAAATAGATCTGTAAATAAAGTAAGATTTAAATTCCTATGAATTCAGCACAATTCAGTTCCAACTATGTTCAAGACTATAGTTTAAAAACAAAAGGCTAATCACAATGTACTACAAATGGATCTCTTACATATCTATTCAAAATTCAGCTCAGATGAGTTCAGTGGAGTTTTCTCTCACCAAAATGACTATATCCTATTTTTTAAAAAAAATAAAGAAATCGGGAAGGAGGGGGAAAGAATATAAACTTGTTCATTGCACTATGGCCATCATTTAACAGAACTGCATGCATAGAAACTGTAACTTGCTAAAATGCCTACCTTTCTTCCAAGCAAGCCTAAACACCTGCTTTTAAAAGTTAAAACATAATAGGAGCTGAAGTAAAATCATAGTGATTGTATATGGAATCAACTTCTAGGATTGCATCTGGATTTTATCAGTACAGCAGAAAGCACAGAATTTGCCAAAATAAACTATTATTTCCACGTTATTACTTAACTAAACTTTAGAAGGTGTTTTACAAAATCTATGGTAGATAAACCAAGGAAGCCTCTGTGTTTTAGAACTACAACATTGTATTAACTGAATTAAGAAGCTATTTTAAAACTGCATTAACTTAAAATATAAAAAATACCTGCCTGCTAGTTATCAGACAATTCCAGCAAATGGAGATACAGCTGTCCTTTTTATAACAAAGTCAGGACAATTTTACAGTTTCTAAAATTTTATATTATATTTTAAAATGAGATTTAAATAGATGATAACTGTCTCATAACTTTAGACATTGTGCTTTTTCATATAACACTATCACTATTCTAATAAAATGATAACATCAATTGAGGCCTGGTTTATATACATCAAAGAAATAATTTTTGAGCTTATGACACACACACACACACACACACAGTACAATAGACTACAGTTAAATACATGTATTTGTCTAACAGAGAGTTGGGGCTACTCACAATTAGTAGAAGCACAAATGCCACTTCGCCCCATACGAAAACTCCCTTCTCATAAATGCAGTATTTAACTGGAAGATATTGTATAAAATATTTAGAAATATTACTATGAAACACTAAAACAATTTAACAATTGCGTCATAGCCACAAATTTTGAGAAGCAACATTGCATTTGTAACTACCATTTTTTCCAGTATGTCTATCAGAAAGCAATAAGGCTAGCAAAAAGCATATACTGTATATACTCGAGTATAAGCCTAGTTTTTCAGCCCTCAAAAAGGGCTGAAAAAACCACCCTCGGCT
>JANHJO010004657.1:4978-15594 GCA_032468235.1 Pseudoxyrhopus heterurus | reverse complement strand
TTACCTTTACCTTTAGAATGTTGGTAAAGAATCATTTTTGGTATACAGGTAGACTTAGAACATAGTTACTGTTCAAAGTTGCAATGGTGATGAAAAAGATACTTTGCAACTAAAGCCCACAATTATGACCTTTCCAGAATCTCTCTCAGTCACATGTTCACCAATAGAGTCAGTTAGTATACACTGCCCTGTGCCTGACCTAGAGAACAAGAAACGGGAGATTCTAGATGGCAGCATACTATCAGTCAACATAATCAAAGTGAATAATATTTATACTTTCAAATTTAGGGCCAGAAATATATATCATACCTGTCCCTGGTATAAACCAGCATCCTGTATTGTACTGTCTGGTTTATTCAAAGGTTCAAAGGTATTACTCATATATTTGTTCCATAATCTTGTTTCTTTTTCATCTGGAATACTGAAGGTTTTCCTTATCTCTTTTTCAATTGTATCTACATGTACAGAAAAACATTGGTATTTAATTTATTTTAAAGTACTTTAATTCTAGGATTCTAGTGGCATATGATAATAAAGCAAAGAAATGCACAATAAAATACATATAATATAAAAACATATATCAAAAGTATCACTAAAAAGATTTGCAACCAAAGGCAAAACCCAAGATAGACACTTGCCAAGTCTAAAGTTGTAAAGTTCTGAATGAGAGAATATAAAATTAAAATTGAATCTTAGCAAGACATAATTGGTGTTTGTTCATTGGGGGATTCAAGTGGTTCCAGTGGTGACTCTTAATGGGGAAGCACTACTAGCTGCTTGAAAATCAGGTAGAGGTTGTGCTATGAGGACTTTGCTATAGGGATTCCTGTCTACTTCTCACACACATTATTGCAAAGCACTTTACTATATGTAGAGCTGCCTTTAGAGACCATTTATCATCTAGCATTTGTCAATTGGAACACATTACAACATATTGGCTTCCTATAAACTTCTAGTGCAATGTAAACTGCTGGTGTTTACCTATTTGGCTTAGATATACTTTTAGAACCATGTTCATCTGCTTGATTTAATCCAACCTATTTGATCTTGTCAGGAAAAATAATTGAAGGTTACCCACTTCTGGGTTGTGAGAGGGGCCAAGGCCTAGAAGTGCTACTTTGTTGTAGCAATGCTGATCCTCTTGAATGGTCTCCACTGGAAGTCAGATTAGCCCTGACTTTAGTTATCTCGAGAAATGAGCTTTTCTGGAGGCATTTGTGTCTTTCTGGAGGCATTTGCAGATGCTTGCTTTTTTAATTTTCTGTTATTTTGAATACTGTATTACTGTGAAATAGGGAGTCCAATGGAAATGTGGCAGTGTAAAAATGTGATAAAGAAACAAGTCTCTGTGACTGCCAGTGCCTGTGTCTCAAGTATACACTTACAAAATTAGAGTAAATTTGCTGATTCAATATTGTCATTACAAGCAAAAAAGGATCTGAACTTAAAAGATACTTTAAAAGAAGCTTGCAAATTATTTTGATTGTTTACCATATCTTTTTACACCATTATTTTTAAGTAATAAGTTCAGCCATTTGTTTCAGTGAAATAAATTATTTGAGCTCTAGACTTCATTTAGGATTGAAAAAGCTAGGACATTAATTACTAAAGCTTGGTTTAATGTTATGTAGAAATTCAGCCAATGTCTGGAAGAAATTATGTTATACATTTCAGATTGAAAATTTAATTTTTGTGGGCTAAGGTGCTTTCATTTATGTTAGAGAAAGTTTTTCCACTTATGGTCAAATAAGAATAATACATTTTGGAAAAATTAGTGCATGCAGTATACTTTCTAAGATTAAAATTGTAATGTTTGGGATAATTTTAATATATCAAATTCAATAGTTAATACAGTGATATACCATAACATTTATTTTATGGAAGGAATGCATGACAAATAACTTATTTTTAAAAGTAATTTAGCTACATAGTTATAAGAAATTTCAGTGGTCATACCTATTGTATCGGCTTTACTAAATCTTCGTGTCACTACATTGTTCATATTTCCATTTTCACATAATTTCAATTCTGTCAAATAAACTTCCACCTTGCAGTGTTTGACAAACATACCCTGTTCAACTACCTGGAAAATAAGCAGATCAAAACTGAATGGAATATATACATTCCTAAATATATAATAGACAATTTTCAGATGTTCAACCTTTATTTTAGAATTATGTGCTTTATAAGCCATGTAAGGTTGTGAAGATTAGATCAAAATTTAATTTCCATTATAAAATGGTTTATAATGAAACAAACACCCTACTTTTTAAAAAATTACTATTCACACTAGCAACATAAATAACTTATTGGCACTATATACCAGCAATATTTTTGAAATTGGATATATTAATTTCATTTTTAGTTAGGAAAACAATCTTAACTTTATTCTTCAACATAAATTACTAATAGCCAACAAAACTTGGAAACTGAGGTAAGCAGAATGTTCACAATCACCTCTTGTATATTTCCATCTGATCTTCTATGCTGTTACTGCATAAATCAGCCATGTAGACTGTCCTGAAAATAGCCATCAGCTTGCTTTGTGATTCATCAAATAAGGCAAAAAAGGAAGTACCAAATAACTGCTAGAAATCATATGCTATAGCAACAGAATCATTGAATTCTCACTAAGGGGGAAGGGTATATTAAAAGACAAATGTCCTTAGATTTTGAAAGAAAGCTGAATTTAATATATAAAGCTTGAACACCAAATAATATTTATATGTATGGTTACTGGTCTACCACTAAGGTTGTATTTTTAAATTTTCTTATTATTGCTAAAGTTATAGACCCATGTGCATGCCAGAGTTTCAAAGAAACATTAAATCTGTAGCATCAAATACAATTTTCCTAGTGATTTTTACTGTCTTTTTCTTTAGGAAAAAAGTGAAAATATTTAGACATTTAGAGGTTTATACATTTCCAACATGTTGCCATAAGAAGTTATAGAAAAATATTTTTCTATAACTATTTTCTATTTACATTACAAAACATATTAAATCAGCCACTGTAAATTGTGACATTATGCTTGGTGAAAAATATCTATGAATTCCCTGAAGCCACCATAATCATGTATCACACATACACAAATATTTAAATGGCCTGCAGAAATCTTTAACTTTAGCAGAAATACAGTAACTTATAACATTCTCAGTTATGCAATTTAAAAACTTAGCATTATAGAATACATTACAAAACATAATCTATGTATTATATATTATAAAACATAACTTATTTTATCACACTTTATTAAAGATAGGATTAAATGATTATTGTCCTCAATAA
The DNA here is from genome assembly GCA_032468235.1 of Pseudoxyrhopus heterurus. NCBI lineage: Eukaryota > Metazoa > Chordata > Lepidosauria > Squamata > Pseudoxyrhopus > Pseudoxyrhopus heterurus. The sequence continues at coordinate 12,306 of JANHJO010004657.1, read as the reverse complement.
GCTAAATTATTTCAATTACCATCAAATAATTTCTATATTTTAGCACTGAATTAAACTTCCACAATTTATATTAAAGTTTTATATTTTGATCAATAACTTAAATATGCATATGAATTCACACTTATTTATTTCAGTAGAAGAAATATTAACAAACAGACAAAAATGATAAATTAAGAGGCCGGTATTTTCATAGCTAAATAAGTACACTTTGTAACATTAACTTTAGCCATTTAAATGTTCAGTATAAAGAAATACTGACATTTTAAGCATATACATTACTTCTCTTCAAAACATATATTTATTAAACAACTGTGGATTGTTTAGGATTAAGCTAATCTTCTTGCAGTGAACTTGCATGGATACTGGCAAAGAGAAGCTACCTCAAGAAATATTTCCTAGGGGGGGAAACCCATACATTGAAGAGATATACAAAAGTGGGAGATGTTACAACTAACAGTACGGTCAAGTAATTATCTTAATAAAATGCATCAGCTATAGCTACTTCAGCTATATATCTTGTTACAATAAGCAAAAATCAAACGTTAGTAACACAAAATGCTCCATAGAGTCTGGCATGCAAAAGTTAAGTGCAGATTTAAAGGACCAGGTAAGAAATATAAACAATAAAGTGAGAATTAAATGAAATTAGCATGCATTATCTATACACTTAGATTAGAATTTGCTTTGCTGTACCAAGAAAAGAACAAATTTAAACTTTATCTGCAGAAGACTGTCAAAGAACAGGTAACAGAAATATTTTAGGATTACTCTAGAAGAAACAAATGACAATGAGGCTAGGATTTGAGATAACTGATATTTTAATATAAGAAATACTTGATGGATAGTTCTTTGTTCTGATACTAACAAATAAGAGTTTTGTGAACAGTGAACAAATTTAAATGTTAATACCAGAACTAGTTAACTCAAATAAAGTTCAATGTGACTTGGGAAAAAAAACATTTTTGTTCTTTTAGGAGAGTGGGGACATCTTATAAACAAAGAAGTTCCAAATACTGTTTTTAACATTTCAGTGTTTTACTATAGGAGGTACCTTGCGTGCAATAGGTTCTTGACCTTCCAGAAGAGTATACCAGCTAACTAGTTTGTTCCATCCTTCAGTTGGTAAAAGAATGTAGTCCAGCTCATCAATAAGATGCTCTTTAAGAGATTGACAATCCCCATCTATGAGGAAAAAGTATTCATGTTTACTTATAGCCAATATGGAACATGTGCTAAAACATTGAGATTACAATTGAGAAGCTTTAAAAAATGAATATAACTTAATCTATGATGGAAGTAAGCCAATTTCTGAATTACCCCCAAAAGATTTTTTAATAAGAGATTCTTAGAAATATACTATTCTACTAATCCATAATATTTGGTACATAAAGGGTAACTAACTATTCAAGTTACTGATACCTCAATTTAATCACTACTGTACTTTTTAATCTATCTTAAACTTTTAATTTACTTTTAAGATACTTTCATCTTTTATTTTAAATTTCAGAAAGTTTAAAGTTTATTTTGCTTTTTCAGTACAAAATGATTTGTATTTTTCCCTCTTTGGCAGCGGAAATTTGCTTTGTGAAAATTCTGGAATATTTTAGAAATCCTAGAAATATTAGATAATTGCAATTAATATTCTTGCAGGTTTTAAATCAAATATTTAAATCCCATTTAGGACATAGGTTGTGGAGTCACTAAGAAAACTGCAACAATAAACTATCTTATTAATATATTGAGACACCTTAGAATTTTTTAAATTAGCGAACACATTACCTTTGAGAAGTCCAGAATTATCAATAGGACCAGGATAAACATTCTGATCTCCCATTTGATACTTGTCCCAGCTGTCAAATCCAACATATTTCTTCCACTGTTTGAACCAACGACTATCCACTAAATACCTTCAAAAGAACATGGTAGGTGTATACACACACACACACATATATAAACAATTTCACAGACCTGCATGATTGCTCACATAGTTTCTCAAACATAGATGTCACTATATATCAGGACATCTGATTATAGTATCAAAACTTTGCACATTTTTAATAAATAATTCTGGTGCTTTATTTATACAAATCTATTTAAACATACATTTATATCCAAGCAGGATCTTAAGCAAATCCACATTCTGTAGAAATTTAAAAGAAAATACTGATATATGCTATTTCTTTACTTCTACTTAGTTCCTCCCACAGGTAGCAGCTAAACAAATCCAGATGTGTTTGCTAGACAAGTTGCTCGAATGTTTGTCTACTATGCAAATCTAGGTTCTCTGGATATATTTAAAATCAACGAAACATCACTATTACCATTTGCCATGCCAAAGTGATAAAAAATTTTTTTGCATTATATTGGTTACTTTAATACAATTGGGAATTTGATGAAATGGTTCTAGCCTTTTCTGGTTTTCAGAAGCTAACTACTTATCCTCTTCTGTCATTTATACTGAGTTCTCTCATATGGAACATATCACTCTGTTCTTAAACCTGTTTATCGAAGTGTTTGTGAGGATATGGATCAGCTACTGGTATTCAGTTTTCCTTTTCCTTTATGAATTATGCTATGCCATGGATATAGGGGGATTTGAAATGTCTGTTTATTGGAAGTTTTTTTGGCATTCAAACAAAAATTTCAAGTCAAGCAGAAAAGGAAAGAAGAAACCTAGTAAGACCTGCTAGGACAACTAGTTGGAGTTGTGGCATGAGTGTCTGAGGTGTGGCATGAGTTGTGACATACAACTCTTACCAGTGACTCCTTAAAGAAACTCTGCTTTTTTTCTTTTCACATTGTAGCTGTGGATCACTGGAAAACATGCACTTTAGGGAGCACCAAGAGGATGCAACGAGATCATCTGGAAAGTGGAGTGGCACACTGTCAATCACTCCTAACACAAATATTTCTCTGTGGGAGCCCAGAAAAAAACTGCAACTTTTTTAAGGAGATACCAACCGATATGTTATGGACACCCATTCCCATTGACCTTTTGACTCTGAATCTGAAGCACAATACGTTCCAATTTTCCAAATATTTTCTCCCAAAGCCTGCCATGATTATTCCTGGCTCTCCAATTGGCTACAGTATCATCACTTCGATACCAGGTTATCTAGAAATACTCAGGTGGATTTATTCTGCTTTTAAACCTTTGCTATTTTAATTCAAGCTTAATAGGCACTCTGCTATAATTTAAGACTGGAAATTAGATTAATGAAATAAATTACCATTAAATTAAGGATTAGGATTATGATCAGTTTTAAGAAACAAAGCATTTAGAAGATATATTTAAGATACTAATTGAAGTGTATTACAGGTAAATTGTCTAAGAGATATTACAAGCAACAAGCTTTTTATTTATAATGAAAGAAAACAACATGCCAAACTTGTTAGCATGTGAAGCAATAATAGAATTTAACTTTATAAAATTATAATATCATAACTGGAATGAGAGAAAATATTGAAAACTAGTAAGGCAAATTCATATTATTTCTTTTATTATTATCCTAATGATCACAATTGCTAATATAATGGTAATTCTAAATATTGGCAATTAAGATTCAGCTCCAAAACATCAGTTTCCAAATCTAATAGCAATATAAATGAAAAGTACAATAGCTGAAGTTTTTAAAACATCTCTCCAGAGATCCTCCAGAGAGATCCAAACTTGACATGGAAACAATCTGTATATAGTAAAACCTAGTTAAATGTTGTGAATCTTTCAGTCTTTAATACCAAGTAAATGTAGTTATAATTATGAACTGCCTTAACCCTGTGTCTGATTTCAGTAAGTAGGGGGTACAATATCTTGTATACTGCTGGAAACAAGATAAAATTGTTTATAGTATATTTCAAAGTACATATGCATATGGGGTACAAAATGCAACACAACAAAAATATTGCAGGGTACTGAATTTGTGTGTAGTAAATAATTGCCTAGGCTAAAATCTTGTATGGTTATTAGGAAATAAAACCAAATATTGATGTATGCCATTCTAAACTTTTGGAAGAAATGTAGCTGGTAATAGAAATAAACAACTATTCAGCTATTCATTTTTTCTCCATGAAAGAAAGAATGCTGTATTCTTCTTCCTCCAATATAATCTGTGCAGTTATCTCTGCCCAAAACTCAAATCTATAAAAGTTGGACTAAATTGTGATTTACAGACTTAGTATATGGTCACAATTTAAGCTTATTTCCTTTCCCATCAGCAATTTTATATATGAGCAGTATATAGCACACTTTTGAATTCAACATGTAAGAACAGAAAGCCAAATTGTTTAACAATTGTTTAAGTTGGTGAAAATATATATTTGACATTAAATACTGTAAGAATTGTGCAGATTAACATTTAAAAATAATGCTCTGATTTCAAAAACTGTTACTGAAAGGTGAAATTCATAGAACGTATTTCCAAATGTATATGATTAGATTGTAACACCAAAATAACTTTCAAAAACTTAAGCTGATTCATGTACCTGATGGATCTGGTCATCTGCATGGAGTTCACCACCCAAAATCAATGGCAATAGAAGGCAAATTGGCATTTTTACTTATTGCTATTTCTCTACTGGATGTAATTCCTATTGCCACAATATGTATACTCATTAAGCGAATTCCAAGCCAACTTGGCCTCATTGAATACTGCAAAATCAATGATTGTATGGTGCAGAACTATACAACTTCTGCTGGCTTAAGGATTGCAGCAAGATTTCTGTGGATACGGAGGGCTGTACTCTGAAAGTGGCCAGGAGCATAGCCCATTTTGGGAGAGGGCTTCAGGAATGTTAAGAAGTGAAATATGTATTTCACAAAAATATGCTCATTTTACAAGTTTAATATCCTTGCAAACCCAAAGTGTACACATTTATGGGCCCAGCCTTTCAGGAAAGAGTGCACTTGGAGCTGAAAGAGTGCACTTGGAGCTGCAAAAGGGATGTTGATGAGTTTCTAGTTTGCACTTTTTCCATTCCTGGTACAGAAGCCAATGAATGAAAAATTAGGACTGAGTGTGCACAATCTACTATTTTCCTCCCATCCTGAGGAATATATTTATGGCAATGTAAACTGTACCTTAATCCATAAATACTGAAATATTAATAAGCTAAGGTTTAACATATTAATACAGAAGGTTATAAAATCCAAATTTCAAGTGTTTAATAAAACATTGATATTTATGTAGCTAAAATCTAAATCAGGATATGAGATCAAACAGCCTTTTTCTTCTCAGCCATTAAACTGCTCTGAATTGAAGTGATAGCTTGCCTGATTTTGGAGCCAACCCAGACGTTATAGATGGGTATACAGTAATTTCCGTTTAGAGACTAAACTAATGGACATAAACTCTGCAGCAATGAGTTCTTTTAACAAAAATACAGTAAAGCTTCTTTTCTGGATTGCCCCAGATCTCCTAGCATTTCAGATTATGATAAGATATTAGGTGCTAGAATTTGGGAGGAAAAAATTACTCTCTCTCCACTTTCTCAGCATCCTTCATAATTTTATAAACCTTCATCTAATCCTCCATTGCTGTTTTACTCCCTTCCTTTCTGCAGTCACTGTTATGACCATGAAGTTAGAGAATTCTGAAGGGAGTGGCAGAGGAGGAAGAGCTGAGTGTTGTGCAAAGAACGGGAGAGATATAAACCCAATAAGTGCCCGCAGCCCTCCTATCGATGATCAGTCCAGAGAGACAGGCCTTACCATGGAAGCTCCTTGGGAAGCTGCTCTGGGAATGAAAAACCTTGCCCGAAATACTCACTCGTGCCGTTCCTCCACCTTGGACGGGTTGCTAGCGACCATTTGAAACAATGGGAGAAAATACCTGGCGGTGGCAGCCACCTTTGCCTCCTCGCAGGTGAAGAGTTAGCGCCGTGCCGACAGCGCGCTGAGGCAAAGCCCGTCATAGGCACCGGAGGGAGAAAAGAGGGTGCCCGAAAACCTGCTCCCGGAATAGGAAGGCGTCTCCCGTGAACGAACAGGGGGCAAGAAGGGCTGCCGCCTCCCTCGCCAAAAGGCGCTCAGGCAGGCACCGCCCGCACCTGTCATCGAGAGGGGCCCTCGAACATCCCCCCCCCCCCCAGTTCGCCATCCCTTCCTTTTTCCTCACCAGGTGTCGCCCTTGCGGAGAGCCGTCTTGAGTAGCGCCGCGACATCCGAGCGCTGGGTCTCCAGATCCGCCGCGCCTCCCTCCGCCATGTCTTCCAGCCCCGGAGCGGCGGCGGCAACAGCTGCGAAAGTGACGGCAGCAGGCGGAGAGGCGGCGGCAGCGGCGGCTGCAGGAACAGGAGCGGCAGCAGTGGCAGGGGCGGCCCGCGCTGCATGCTGGGAGTGACGCCGCGCGGCGACCGAGGAAACGCCCTCCACGACCCCCTCCCACTTCGGCAAACCCATGGATGGCAGCGGGAAGGAGAGGAAGAGAGCGCGTGAGAATTCGAAACGAGAAGAGCGGCGGCTCGGCCTGAGAGCATCCCCAGGCTGCTGGGAGGACTCTACGGCTCCAATGAGACTACGCATGCGGTGTTGGGACTAATAAAAGGCAGGGCCCAGGTACGGGAAATTGAAAGAACCTAAAAGGTGGGCCGGGTAAGACACCGCCGGCGGAATGTGGTGCGGATTGTTTGCTTTTTCCTATGTCTGCATTTAGTGGCGTGCAGGACTTCTGCAACGTCAGGCTGTTCAAACCGCCAAGGAGGATTATAGAGAATTGGCAGGTTCTTTTTATCTGTTTATAGTACGATAAGCCGCCTTATACTCAATTTGCAGGGAGCAGCTTTCTCGGTTCTCGCGCCTTGAGAGTTCGTTGAAACTACGGCTCCAGGCATTCACCATAGTTAAAGGCATCTTCAGAGCCATTGATTATTAATGAGCCAAATTTCGGTTGCGGACGGTAAATATACAGGGGACCATCGGTGTTGATGAATTAGACGTCAAGATATGAGCGTTCTGTAAGATCAGAAAGTAACAACCTTGGTAATTTAGATAGACGGTTCTAATTTTTGTGAAGCTGTAATAGACTTGAATGCTTCTTTTAACGTGTGGGAAATAATTCTTTGGCCGGTAGCTATATGAATGAGTACTTGATAGACATGCTATTTATTTTCTTTAATAAGAACGCAATCTTCAAATACATGCAATAGAGTACACAGTAAGCCTTGGTGAATGTTGTAGGCTGTTTTCTGTGCTTCTAAGCTGAAATAAAAATAGAAATTCTGGAACATCTAGAATATAAAACAGGTTGATCAATCTATCTATATATATAAAGCAGAGGTTGTAAGTTTGTATGTCCTCTATAGAAAAGTTTATTTCAAGCTGGAGAATCCTG